>WITN01000350.1:0-85958 GCA_015025155.1 Lactarius quietus | reverse complement strand
GTGGTCCTCCTCCTGGCGTGGTCCTCCTCCTCCTGGCGGTCCTCCTTCTGGCCGACGTAATGGCGGGAATGGTCTATTGTCGGTGATGGTATTCTGTTCTGGTCGATTCGGAATTCATAGAACATATTCTGTTCATCTGGGTTGCTTGGCGCATCAGGGATGTCTGGTCCCATTGCTCGATTGATGGCTTGCATATCTTTGGTTGTTTGTTGAACATGGCAGTTTGCTCGTTTATGACGAGCCGGGGTGGTGACACTTCTGTCTGAGTCGTCATGTAGCTGTATGGTATTCCCCTTATTGGTTTGGGAATGTGTAACTCAGCTGTTTGCGCGGCGAGTGCGTCTACTTCTGGTGATGCACCGCGATATTTCTGGTTCTTCTTGATCGTCTGAGTGGGTTCTGGGTCGTTCACGGTGTCGCTAGTGGTGCTGGTGTGTGTGTTCGTAGTTGAAGTTCTGTGCGGGGTGGTTAGTTTCTAGGTCCTGGTCTTCCTGTCCGTCGATTGCTCCTTGTTGATCCACTTGGCATGTGTCCGTTAGTGGAATGTTGATGTGTAGATCGTCGGCCGGCTGCCGCATTGCTTCGAAATAGTTGTTTGTGTTACTCCACCTAAGTTCCACCCAGCAGCAACGTTCTCGGTTGAAGACGACGGGGTGGTATCGTTGTGCAGTTGCTGCCTCTGTGTAGTACCCTGTATTGTTTTCGTCGCTCCTTCGTGTGTCTGGTACGTGTCGCCACCGGACTCGACCAATGATATATCGAGCAGGTGCGTCTCGTTCTCTGACTCGATTCGGTAGGGTTGAAAGTCCCACCCGTCCTTGGTGTTAATGGTCGCCACGGCGTTCGATGTAGTGAGAGCTTGGATTTAATGTTACGTGCGCATTGCACGTGAGCCTGACTTAGGCAGTAAGGAAGCGAACACGATGACTTAGCAAATCCTCAAGCACGTAGGCTGAGTAATCGTCTCAACGCACGAAGGCGGAGTCTGAACGTTTCACCAATTACCGGTGTATTGGTATTTGACTTTGCTTGTCTCCTGGCTTCTGCAGCCGAGGGCTGATAGAGAGAATGAATCCGAGAACCGATCGATTGGGAAGAGAGAAGTGTACAAGAAATCCAAGCTGTCGACTACATCAGTTGACAGCTTCCTTATAACGGTCCACTCTCATCAGTGGTACCGCCACTACTGGTACTATCAGTCATGCTACTACTACCATCAGTCATTGTACAGTAAGCGCGTCAGTCATCGATCCGTATAGTACATGAATAAGTCCGTTCCTTGGATAGGTAAGCATCAGGAGTGACTCGTCATCCTGCTTACCACTTCGCGCCGTTACAACATGTGTGGAACACCATTCCATATGCCACAAAAACCTCCACGTCACCATCTCAAGTCCCAGTTGTCCCAAACAGAGATATTCGCAGAATTAATCAAGCCAGTCCGTCTGAACCAGTGTACCCATCCATCAGAGGACCCCCAGTTCTGGTCGACCCGGTGTACCCACCCAACAGAGTACCTCTACTTTCATGACCAGTAAACCCCATCGCCAGGCAGCACTCCACCAGTAGTGAAGAAGCCAACTACCTCCGAACAGAGGCAATACAATTACACTGCCATTACCCAGAATCCATCTACATTGCGGAGCACCTACCTACCAGGAAACCCAGAGAACTTAAGGCATTCAAAGAACACTGCAGACTGCAGTACGACCAACATCAAGTCACCTTAGCTATCAATCACCCCTTGGAACACATCTGGGAATTCACGTCAAACATCCTCAACTTCCAGAACTACCTTTGGAGGAGCCTCACCACTGTCACCCACTTTGGGATTTACGAGGAATATCATTGGATCTGTCGTAAAACTAGACGAAATCACCCAGACCAAGCCATCTTGCAACCCGCTTATAAAGTCCATTATCAGTGGGACAACGACAGTTGGACTGTCACTAGACTACCCCGCTATTAGTGAATGAGTCAAGGAAGCAGAACTCCAGTAACCAGAGAGCTCACAGACGAAGAAGAAACATTCATTCCGCTTGACGTTGACGAACCTGTCTACAATGAAACCCACGAAAGATTCCAAGGACAATTCCTTGAAAGAACAGTTATCAGCAAAGATGGACATTTCCCTTGGACATTCCTAGACACCCTTGAAGAAGTATCTATTGACGACTTCGCTAAACTTCACCCCCACATCCCCCACATCGAAAAACTTGACTACAGCAACCTCGTTGGAAATTACCACTCCAAAACTGTTTGGTGGTCCCACACTAGAAACTGTTGGGAGTATAATAACAAGAAATATGTTCAGTTCTCAGATTCAGAAGATGAATCTTCTGCCCACGAAGAGCAAGCAACCTCAGCTCAGGAAACCCAACCAGAAGCACAAGGTTGGTCATGACCTGGAACCCCACCTTCAGCAGGTGCCAGTTCAGCGCACAGCAATCAAGTGACCAAGAAGAAGTCTCTCAGCTCCTAGGAAGCGTTACCAAAAAAGTAAAAGCACTTATCACCACAGTATCCCAGCCACAGACACCACAAACAGTTCCAGGCACACTTCCAGTAACACCAGCACAGGCATCACAGTCATTCCTGCCTACACCTTCGGCTACAACATTCCCACTGCCACCAGCATTACCCCCAGTTTGTGTAGCCACACCTACTCCCAGTCAGTGCCAAAGTACCCCTGCTTCTTCCAGTCGCGCCTCATCCCCAAGTCAACCCAGTACACCCAGCACACCAAGTACCCCAGCAAACATGTCTGGTTCAGCGAATACCAAATTACTGGGATCTCCCCCAGAGTCATTTGATGGTAGCCCTGCAAAAGCGGAAGCCTTTTGGAACAACCTGGAAAATTACTACTACCTCAATGAATCCACATACTCTGATCAAGGAAAGAGGGTTTCCGCCACCCTAACCCACTTCAAAGTCGCACATCTGCCAGAGAATGGGCTCAAGATAAACAGAAAAAGGCCTTATCAGTCACACCTGTCGATTTCGGAACATGGGTAGATTTCCGCGACAGTTTCAAGAAACATTTTGTCCCTGCATACTCAAAGTTGGAAGCCACCAATGCCATGTATACCTCCAAGATGGGCGGACGCCCTTTCAATGAATGGTACCAAGATTGGTCAACCTTCGCCTCCTGAAGCGGAGCCAATGAAGAAACCCAGATGTATGCCTTTAGAAAGGCGCTTCCCATGGCATTACACCAGAAGATAATGGGTGTATCACCACAGCCTACCACGCTAGAAGACCTAGCAGAGAAAGCAAGAGAGTTCGATTGACTCTGGCGCATGTACAGTGCCCCTACCACATTTAACAGAAGTCCAGGCCCATGAAACCGAGCCATAACCACAGATGAAGATCACGCCCAAGTCAATGTTACCACAGCATCATCACGTCCCCTGTTGGGTGGAAAAATATCAAAGGCAGAAAAGGACAGATGCTTCAAGGACAAGCTCTGTTTCTACTGCGGAAAGCCTGGTCATAGGGCTAAAGAATGCCACATCAAGACAAGCCAGTACAACCAAGGGACAGGAAATAGACGTCCAAATCCATGCCAAGGAAGCGACTTCAGAGCTCGTGCCACAGTAACCCAGGAAGATCAATATGTCAAAGAAGAACATACTGAAGAACATCCGGCCCAGGTAGCGGCCATGTACCACAGCCCACGTCCCCAAGTCATGATTCCACGCCCTCACTCCTGCCCTGTCAATGAGGATTTTTGAAGTGTTCCACTGCTGCACTGTCAGTTGGGACTTTACATCTGTCTAGATCTAGTTTTGAGAATAGGTTTTCTCTCCTAGAGACATTAGACTTTGAGCCTGTACCCGGTGATACTATACAAAATAGACGATCACCATCTATTACGCTCAGAGTGACTCTAGTTGGAAAAACAACTGGACGAGAAATCAGTGCACGCGCCTTGCTTGATAGCGGCGCAGAAGGGATAATCATAGATCAAGACTTTGCCACCAGGAATAACCTCACTCTGCGAACACTAGTCAACCCACTTCCAGTAAAAAATGTGGATGGAACACTCAATAAGAGGGGATCAGTCAAGTACACTACAATTCAGAAGATCCATGTCAAAACCATTGATGACGATTACCATGAAGAAACATCAGAACTCTATGTTACCACACTAGGGGACCATGACATTATCTTGGGAACGGATTGGCTCCATGCACATAACCCGGAAGTAGACTGGGTGTTACCACAAATCGCCTTCACAAGATGCCCCAAGAATTGTACCTTATCCAGGTACCCCCTAGTAATCACGTCCCGAAGACCACAGACAAGAGCTACCACCATCAATGCCTTACATCCAGCAGAAGATGAACCCCTGATAACTGAAGATGCCTTTGCCCAGGAGGCCATGGAAAGCTTCTTGTATCGTCACAGTTTTAGCAAGTATGACAATCTTGCTATCCAATCAAAGTCCACTGCCAGTACGGCTATTGCAGCGAAGAATGCGCCCAAGCAATCCCTTGATCACATCCCTGCCCAGTATCACAAGTATTCCAAGATTTTTAGTGAGACAGCCTCACACCGTCTCCCAAAACATCAAGCATGGGACCATGCCATAGAACTCAAACCAGCCTCCAAGATGTGCAATTGTGGCATCTACAGACTTACTCCCAGAGAATCAGCAGCACTCAAAGAATATATCACGGAACATTTGTGGAGGGGATACATCCGTCCTTCCAAGTCCCCTATGGCCAGCCCCTTCTTTTTTGTGGACAAGAAGGATGGCAAGTTACGCCCAGTACAAGACTACTGTGCCCTCAATGACATTACAGTCAAGAACGCTGCCCCCTTACCACTGATCCCTGAGTTAATCGACAAATTACGTGGTGCCAGGTACTTCACCAAGTTGGATATTTGTTGGGGATACAACAATATCCGTATCAGAGAAGGAGATGAACATAAAGCTGCCTTCAAAACACACTTGGGCCTATTTGAACCCACTGTCATGACCTTCAGTCTCTGCAATGCCCCTGCTACATTCCAGACATTTATGAACAACATATTCGAGGACATGATAGATGAGGGACATGTTGTCATCTATCTAGATGACATTCTCATCTTTTCAGAAGACCCTGCCTTGCTGGACAGATTAACCCATGAAGTCCTCTCACACCTCGCCACACATGACTTGTACCTGAAACCTGAGAAATGTGTATTTGCTCAGACTTCTATTGAATACCTGGGCATTGTTATCTCCAATGGACAACTCCAGATGGACCCTGCTAAAGTCACAGGAATCACTGATTGGCCTACTCCCTGTACTGTTAAGCATATCCAAGCTTTCCTTGGTTTTTGTAACTTCTACTGCCGCTTCATCAAGGATTTTTCAACCATTGCTCGACCTTTGTTTGACCTCACTAGGAAGGAGACTCCTTTCCTCTGGGGTGCTTCACAGGCGTCCGCCTTCTGCACCCTTATCCAAGCCTTTGTCACAGCCCCTGTCCTTGCCCTCCCTGACCATAGTAAACCCTTCTGACTCATCACTGATGCCAGTGACTTCGCCACTGGAGCCATTCTTGAACAACCTGATGCCTTGAACAGATGGCACCCTGTTGCATACCATTCCAAGTCCTTACAACCAGCGGAGCGGAACTACAAAATCCATGATAAGGAACTCCTTGCCATTATCTGGGCTTTGGACATTTTTCGTCATTACCTTGAAGGCCGTGATGATAACCTTGAAATCTGGTCCGACCATGGCAATTTAGTTTATTTTGCCACCAAACAGAAGCTCACATGTCGACAAGCATGTTGGGCTTTGTTCCTTTCGCGTTTCAAGTTCACCATCGTTCACAAGCCAGGTGTGCAGAATAAATCAGATGCACTGTCCAGGTGTCCAGATCTTAGAGAGGGGATAGCAGCTGAAGATGAGTTGCGTACCCTCTTGGACACCAAGTTTTTTACAATTCGGGCAGTCCGCCCAACAGCAGTTACAGTATTAGGAGACACAACCCTACGTCAAAGAATCAAAGCAAGCCAAGAATATGATAAGGACGTCAGCATCGCCATAGAGACTATCTTGAAGAATGGCCCAAGATCCATTGTAAAGGGCCTAGAAGAATGGAACCTAGAAGACGGAATCATTCTGTTCAGAGGACAAGTCTACATCCCAAAGGATGATACACTTCAAATTGACATTGTCAAGAGATATCATGACCATGTAGCCACAGGACATCCTGGAAGATGGAAGACCTATGAGATAGTATCAAGAGAATTCTGGTGGCCAGGGATATCCACCTTTGTCAAGAGTTATGTGGACGGATGTGCCACATGTCAAGCAACCAAAATCAAACCAAGAACTCAAGTACCCCTGTTGCCAAACCAAATACCCATGGACGTATGGGGAGTTATCACCATGGATTTCATCATGGACCTCCCTACTTCCCAAGGATATGATTCCTTATTTGTGGTGGTGGATCGCCTCAGTAAAGCCACCATTGTCACCCCTTGCAATAAAACCATCACAACTGAAGAAACATCCAAGTTATACATGAAGAATGTCTGGAGACGAACTGGACTACCACGCCAAGTTATCTCCGATAGAGGACCCCAATTCGCCTCTAAAGTCATGCAAGAAGTCTGGGAACGATTGGGAGTCAAGTCCACCATGTCCACAGCCTTCCACCCTCAAACAGATGGCAAAACAGAAAGAGTCAACCAGGAATTGGAACAGTACCTCCGCGTTTTTTGTAACTTCCAACAAGATAATTGGGTAGAGTTAATACCCTTCATGGAGTTTGCCCACAATGCTCGCCAACACAGTGCCACAGGAAGATCTCCCTTTGAAGTTTGGTATGGATTCAAACCAGAGTTCATTCCCCCAGTAAACTTCACTACCAAGATTCCCATGGTAGAAGAGCGCCTTCGTACCTTAGACCAAGTATGGTCCGAAGTCACAGCAGCACTAAAAGTAGCTGCAGAAGTCATGAAGAGATCCAGAGTACCCATTGCCTCCCATGTGTTCAAAGTAGGAGACCTAGTGTGGTTAGAAGGAACCAATGTTCACACCACACACCCCAAAGCCAAGTTAGCCCCCAGACGTCATGGTCCATTCAAAGTACTGTCTACATGGGGAGTTAATTGCAAACTCCAACTACCCAAGCCATGGTGAATCCACCCAGTCTTCCACAGTTCTCTGATATCACCATACAAGGAAACCTCTGCACATGGACCTAACTTCACCAGACCTCCTCCGGATATAGTTCAAGGAGAAGAAGAACATTACGAAGTTGAAGCAGTACTCCAGTCCAAAGTATCACCCAACAAAAAGGGGATCTTGTACCTCCTCAAGTGGAAAGGCTACCCTAGCTCCGAAAACTCCTGGCTCCCTGCATCACAAATGAAGCATGCATCACTCCTAGTCCAACAGTTTCACACCAGAAACCCCTCTGCACCTCGACCTAGTAATCTTAGAGTGCTGACGGCACAGCACAGTCCTAAAGAGGGGATACTGTCACGAACCTATACCTCGGTCCATGACAAACCCATGAACTACAAGAGTGTGCAAGGGAGCGCGCACACAAAATCTGGGAAGCAGAGTATTGGCCTAGTAGAACTAGCCAAGACGACACGCGTGAAAGGATTTGATAATCCTCACCTTCCTATTCAAGAAAGGCCCCGGTCCGGAACCAGGACTTACCAAGCAAAGGATGACCAAGTAAGTCACTAGATAAGTGGAGCTTATCAGAGACTTGCTATTGGACAGTATATTTGGAACCCTTCTGGCATGTTCCACAAACCCCCTGATAAGCGGAGCTTAACAGGGATTAATGCCATTGGGTAATATACTTAGAAACCTTCCAGAACCTTCCATGCTATCTTTAGAGTCCTTCTAGAGTATTCCATGGGCCCACCCGTGGATCGGAGTTGGGCCTCCCCTAATGTTATGATCGGCACGGCGTGGCCTGACTTAGGCCCTACACGCGATGACGATGGTAACGTGACTTAGCAATACGTGTCAACACACGAAGGTGTGACTTGCTTCAAGGACACTTGAAGGTGCCTTCCTAAGAGAGGGGACGAGAGGCGGGTATAGACAGGAACCCGACTAGATTTGAAGGTGGTACAAGAGAGTAAAGCTGCCGACTACATCAGTCGACAGCCGCCTTATAAGTAACGCTGGTGGTATGCCTTCGTCAGCAATACCGCCACTACTACTACTATCACTAAGCCACTAGTATAACTATCAGTAATCAACATAGTAATCGTGAGTAAGAAGACGATGCCTCAGTAAGCGAAACGAGACGTCATGAGTAAGAGAGAGAGGTAAGACGCAATAGTACTTGAGTAAGTTCCAGGAGCGACTCGTCATCCTGCTTACTTGCCCAAATGGTAGATCATGACACCTAAAGTACGCACAGACCATGTATTTGGGTATATAAGCTAGAGCAATACAATGGACAGTCCCTCAGACTGTCCACTTGCGACATCCCCACTTGTACCACTCCTGTCTACTGAGCAGCTTCCCATCATTGGGTTGTTCCTCATCCTTGTCCTGCTACTCGTGGTTCACAGTTCCCTGTCCTTATTCTACTCCCTTGTTGGTTCAACATCAGCCCACCTGATCCTTGTAACCTTGAGCCTCACTGTTGCGTATAAACAGTGAGCACTCATCACATGGTCAAGGTGACCAGACTATGATCAAGGGGACCATGACAATGAGAACATTGTGGTGCTCCCTGAGAAACTCTTCGTACGTGCCCTCATCACAGAAATTGTGTCGGAACCTCTCCTTGAATGACAGGGAGTCCTGGCAAGCAAAGATATGAGGAAGCCGCACCCAATATACGAACAGAACGAAGACATACTGAGGCCATGGGTTGATGCCCACAAACTCAAAGAAATCGAAGGCCTGTGGTACAAGGATGGAAGACAAGTGGTCACACTCTGTAAAAAAGAAAGTTGATGAAAGTCGCTAAAAAGTCAGACAAAGTCTGAAAAAACGATATTCAGTCAATGGAAAGTCAGAAAAAGTCAGAAGTCAACATAAGTCAATTGTCAGTCAAAATTGACTTAATGAAAAAATGACGAAAACTTGTGTATTTTTCAGTCAGTATGCAAAAGTCAGACAAAGTCAACTGGCAGTCTGGGAAAAGTCAATGAAAGCTTAGAGAAAAATTGCAAAAAAAAGCAATCCTGAGTGGGGGAGATGGGCAAAGCTGGAAAGGGGGTGTGTACATAGAGATAGGAGCATATGGGGAAGGGGTGTGAGTGTGTGTGAGGGGGTGGGGGTAGGAGATATAGGGAATGGGTGCGAGTGTGTATGTGGGGGTAGGAGTGGTGGTGGGAGATATGGGGAAGGGGTGTGTGTGCATGGAGGTGGGAGATGTTGGGAAGTGGTGTATGTGTGTGTGTATGTGTGCATGGGGGTGGGGGTGGGAGATATGGGGAGGGGGTGTGTGTGCATGGAGGTGGGGGATATGGGGAAGTGGTGTATGTGTGTGTGTATGTGTGCATGGGGGTGGGGGTGGGAGATATCGGGAAGGGGTGTGTGTGCATGGAGGCGGGGGATACTATGCTGTCCCTCATTCTGCAAATGTGTGGTAATATGCAAATTTTAAAGATTGCCTTCAATCTCAACATTCCTTAAATCCTTTCCTCTCAAAAAAAATACAGTAGATAAAATGGCATCTCTAGATACAAGATCATAAAAAAAAATAAAGATCAACCTGAATTTATGAGTATGGCGCAACAATGAAATGGGAGGGGTGGTCTGGAGTGCACATCTGCACACCCAGATCTCACAGATCTTGGATGCCCTGCGACAACCTGTCTGAGTGAGGTGTTAGCAAATGTTTGTGAGACCTCCCATGGCAATTCTAGAGCCATGGAATGCTCACGATCAAATTCGAGAGCAAAAACTTACTGTGGAGGCCCTTGGGTGTCACAGGAGTGTGATGTAATTTGAACTCCTCTCAAACGGTTGCCGCAGGGGTTACCACAGTTGCCACAAATTCCGCCTGCCAAAAGCTGTGCCAAAGCGTGACAAAGTGTGACCTGGGATTTGCAGAAGTGCGGAAAAACTTGCAGCCTTATGCACTTTCAACTACATCGGAAACAAATAAATAAAAATCAAAAGTCGATTCAATATGCATTATTCAGTCTGTATGTGAAATTTCAAGTGGCCACGAAGTGTTGTTGAAGCTACAGAAAATGTTTTGTGCTTTTTTTACACAACCCCGGACTGCATAGTATGGGGAGGGGGTGTGTGTGCATAGAGGTGGGGGATATGGGGAAGGGGTGTGTGTGCATGGAGGTGGGGGATATGGGGAGGGGGTGTGTGCACATGGAGGTGGGGGATATGGGGAAAGGGTGTGTGTGCATGGAGGTGGGGGATATGGGGAGGGGGTGTGTGTGCATGGAGACAGGGGATATGGTGAGGTGGTGTGTGTGCATGGAGGGGGGGGATGTCAGAAAGGGGTGTCCATGCTTGCACAGCACCTCACAACCTTTCTTGAGTGGCAGCACTCACTGACCTTTACTCCACTACTTATGCATATGTGGCAATGCTTGAGACATGTTTGGTGTGAAGGAATGAGCATAGGAATCTAGCTCAGAGGGATCCATCACCAGCAAAGACACAACTGTATAGCAACCTCTACTGTACAAGTACATAATGGCTAATTTACTTTACTACTCTTCTTGCTCTTCAATTTCATCCTCCTCAACATCAAGCAAATCTAATCCTACATGTTTTCTCAATATATGAACCCTTGGCCCATATTCCCATATTCCAACCAATTGAGTGATTCTGAATGTTTCCATGACCACAAATTCCTCAGACCACTCTCCACATGACTTCCCCATCACATCAACCATGTTTACTAGTTCATGGTAGACCACAACACTGCAATCATTCTGAGGCAACTGGTAAATGCCAATGCCTCTCCAAAAACCATCCCCCTTCCCTGAGATTCAAAGTATCTGGATGACCTGGAAGTTAGCCCTGCTTCTTCAGATATTCTGCTTCTCAAAGTGATATCTCCTGGTATGACACACTTTCCCCATCTCACAATTGGCATATCTGTGTCCAATGGGAATTCAAAGAAATCACAAATTGCAGCAAGGTGATCATAATGTTCTGAGGGACTAGTTATCTCCACTTTTTTGATTGGAAGTGACTGATACAAGTGTTCTCTCTTCCCTTTCTCTCTTGGAGGAATCTTTATCAATGGATATCACAAGTTCAACACCTTTATGCTTGCCCTTTCATAGAGCATTGTAGCAATACTAGCAAAAGGTGCTTTTCTGGATCTAACTTTATGTCCAATCTCTCCAATGGCCCTCTCAACTGTAGCTTGAGACCCAAATCTGATTGATCCATTCCATGAAATATGAAGAGGAATGTGAATTAACTGCCAGATGCACAGCCTGCATCTTGAAACCTTCTCATGGTCATTTTGAACATAAAGCCTTTCAAAGCCTTCAAGGAAGGACTTGATTAAATTGTGCAAGGCATATAGGTCCTGATCAGACTTTGGTGTGTGAGACATTGCCACTTCAATGATGTTCACAAATTGCACAAAGTTCTCTAGCACCTCTCTATCAAAGTCTAGCTCCCATGCTATTGGTATTATATACCAATGAAGTAGAGCCATCCATTCATAGACTCTGAACTGGCTGTTATGCTTCAGATATGGATTTCTGATTGGTGAAGCAAAGGATGGAGGAAGGGTCTTCCTTGCCTTCTCAATCTCTTCACCAAGCTCTAAAGCCATTTCTGCAGGCATATGTATCTGTTCATCCTCAGAACTGTGTATTATCCACAAATCCCAGATGTGGACCATGCAGTTTTCATAGAACAAATGAAATGGGTCTAGTGGAAAGAATGATGGGTGGAGAAATGCAGGACTAGCTGCACACATTGTGAGGTGTGAGACTCCTGTACTCTGTACAATTTTTGAGTACTCAGATTTATTGGCTGCAGACTGGAGCCTTCTAACTGCCTCCCAATAAATTCTTTGGCCTCTCAATGGCAAGGCATCCAAATCAACAGGAGGGCGTGATGAATTATATGTATTTTTCTCAGGTGGAGAGATTGGATAATATTGGCGCCTAGTACCATGCTTAGGACAGGCCCCTTGGACCAAACTAAACCTATCACCATATAGGGCTGAATGTTGTGCAGCAACTAGCGCAGCTAACAGTGTTACGGAGTCTCACCTTGTGAAGGTTTAGAGACTAGTAGAGAGGTTTTAGAGTGGAAGGCTCAAGTGTGCGTAGAGTGAACAACTTGTATTCTTAGAGGGGCTCTACTCCCCTCATTTATAGGAAAACTGGTCCCTATGGTCCCACCATGTCCATTATGCGATAAGTGATGAGTAAAGGTGTCCACAATATCGCGTTTTCAGTGACGCCTGATGTGAAACACCCCAGAAGTCTTCAATATCACCACATGTGATACTGATAAGACTTGCGCTCTCCATATTGGAGTCGCGCCCACTTTGTGCATAACGGAGTACCCTAATATGGTAATCATATGTACGATACTACTGTAATGTCGTAACTGCTATAGATAAGATACGTATGTACTTATTACATTTCAACACTCCCCCTTGCTAAGTATACCATCTATGTACTGAGCAAAGTAATATAGTACAGTAGAGAAACCACTTGATGACAGCAATCAAGGGATCATTCGTGTATTACTTGAAGATTCACTTTGCGCATGAAGCCTATAGCTTCATCATGTCATTGGTGTTGAGAGAGAAAGAGTCACGTGAAGAAGATTTGGACTAAGGCTGAACTTTTGGTAAAGCTTGATCTTTTCCACTTCTCGGCGAGTGTGTCATGCAAAGGCGTTGCTCGACACATCTTCCAAAATTATTGGGTCTGACTTGGATGCATAGGCATGCCATCTGAATGTCAGGCTCTTCCGAGATCTATGCGACGATTTTGTTCTCTTTCTAGGATGAATAAAATTCAAGTCCTAGTTGTTCCCTAAATTTAAGAAACTTTATGAGTCCCAGATTCTTAGTAAATAAATCAGCAGGATTCTTGGCTCCTTCAATGAACAATAGTTCAATCTTCTTTAAGCGAATGACCTTGTGAATGTAGTGGTAGCGTAGGTCTATATGTTTTATTCGCTTTTCCTGTACAGGATTAGAAGCAAGGAATATGGAGCCTTGATTATCTCTGCATAATGGAATTGGTTCTAAGGATATTCCAATCTCCTCAAAGAGAGATCAAATCCAGACCAACTGTCTACTTGTATCTGAAATAGACATGTATTCTGCTTCTGTGGAAGACAGCGCAATTGACTTCTGCGCTCTAGAATTCCAACAGAATACTCCATTAGCTAATTTAACTAAGTAGCCTGTAGTAGACTTTCTTGTTGTTGGGTCAGAAGCCCAATCAGAATCCACATATGCTAATAAACCCCCATCGCTTTTGCCATCAAAGACTAAAGCATAACCAGAAGTGCCAATAAGATAGCGGCAAATATATAGTGCCCTATTTAAATGGTCTTGTGTGGGGTTTGCAGCATACTGTGTGAGTTTCATTACTGCATAGGCAATGTCTGGTCGAGTTCCAATCATAATGTATAGGAGTGATCCTATCACTTGTTGGAATGACGCGCAAATTTCTGGGTCTGGTGAACCTTTATTGGGTACTGGTTGATACCCTTCAGGTAGTGGTGTGGGGACCACTTTTGCATTCATGAGTTTAAAACACTGCAGCACTTTATGTAGATAATCTACTTGATCAACAAGGATGTGACCCTTGGATTTAATAATGCGCATGCATAAGAACTCTTGGGTATCACCAAGGTCACGACATTCCCAGATTTTCATAAAGCGTTCCTTTAGGGAACTAATGTCTGATTTGTTCTTTCCAAGGAATAGAACATCATCAACATATACTATCACTACAATGGTTTTATCTGCATTAACAAATAAACCTGAGTCTGATAGTAAGCGTGTGCATCCTAGCGTAGCCACGGATTTATCAAGCACTTTCCACCATGCTAAAGCAGCTTGCTTTAGTCCATATATAGCACACTTTAAACGCATCACTTTATTTTTCTGATGGGGGTTTTTAAACCCTTCAGGTTGTTCCATATATAGTTCCTCATTGAGTTCACCATATAGGAAGGCTGTTTTGACGTCTAATCTGGAGATGTGCCAATCTTTTAACGCTGCAAGCCTATCTTCATCCGAACAGTCTCAAACCGTACCATGGGTGAGAATATTTCGTCATAATCAATGCCTTCAACCTGAGAGAAGCCTTTGGCTACAAGCCTGGCTTTCTTCCGGCCATCTGACTTTGAGTCAAATACCCATCGGTTCTTAATGACCTTTCTGCCTTTCAGCGGGTCAACAAGTTCAAAGACTTTGCGTTTGCGAAGAGACTCTAACTCTTCATGACACGCTTTACGCCACTCCTCCTGTATATCACTTGGCATTTTAAGAATGTCCCTAAAGGTCCATTCATGAATATTGGAGGTATCAGGTGATTCCAGATCTAGCGGTGAAATTGCTTTGGCAAGCAATAGATCCAGGAATTTGACTCCCCCTTCCTGAGCAAGGCAGGTCAGCAATTGCTGATCTACTTCATCCTCTGAGTCGTGCGAAGGGTCACTCTTAGTGCTTGGAGGATCAGGCTCGATTTGCTCAGGAATTCCTCCTGGAATCAGCTGATCTTGGTGTGAACGCTGCCGAGAGCTACCCGGCTGGTTCATTACCAGTTTTCGCCAAGTACGACTTTGCTCAATGTCTGCTAGTGTTTTACTAGGAGGTTTATCTCCATAGACATTTTCAGGAAGAGAAGTTGTTTTCCTCAAACGTCCAGATCTCCTTGGCTCAAATGGAGGAGGTACAGGATCTGGTAGGAGGCAGAGCTTGCAGCTCGTCAGGCTGAACAATAGCCTCAGGTTCATCTGGAACCTGATCAACCCTGTCAGGTTGTCAAGCGCATCTCCCTTTGAGAAGCTTGGGAAGTGGTGAGTCAAGATCACCAGGAGTGGTGTCTTCAGACGCATCAATGGGTGGTTGATTAGATGGAGGTTTATTCAACTGGGTTGTTCCCCTTGTTCTACCATCTTTTGGTCCAGTAGTACAATTAGGGAATAACATTTCATCAAACAAAGCTTTGTCTGAATAGAATACAGTATTATGATGATGCATAAAGGCATCGCCTTTCATTCCAGAAGGTCTACCTAAGTAGATCATAAGCTCACTTTTGGGGGATAATTTGTTTATACGCCAAGCTTCTGGGATGTGCACATAAGCACCACATCCAAACACTCTGAGATGTGAAATGTCTGGAATTTCATCTTTTAATAGAAAGTATGGTGTTTGCCATTTAAGGCGACTCATAGGTGTTCTATTGTAACAATGTACAGCATGTAATACTGCAAATTCCCACCAAGACTGTGGTATACAAGCATCAAGTCGCATTGACTGTGCTTTGTCCATTATCGTGCACATAAAGCGTTCAGCACGCCCGTTTTGCTGTGGCGTGTGAGGTACACTTTGTAGCACTGTAATGCCATCATCCTTTAAGGTTTTAAGGAACACATCTGATTTGTATTCACCGCTGGCATCGGACATCCACTCTTTTATGGTAGTGTTAAATTGGTTTTTAATTAACGCTAACCATTGTTTAAGCGTGCTAATAGCCAAAGCTTTATCGCGTAAGAGTGATACCCATGCATATGAAGTATAATCGTCTAGAAAGACAATAAAATACTTATATTTATGGTATGACAGTATAGGGAAGCTTTTTAGATCGGAATGAATACAACTAAAAGGAGCTTTAGCCCTTGTATCAGATGGTGGATGAGAAGCTGCAGGCATTTTGCCTTGCGCACATCCTGGACAGATACCATCAGTGGTAGGAATTGTAATTCCATCGGGAAAACCCTTTGTATAATTCTTAGCATGTCTTAGAACCTCTTTGGATGTGTAGCGTTTCCACCAAACGCTGATCCGACTTGGATCCAAGGGCTTCCTTGTATCAACGCTGAGTTAAGCGCACGGCTTACAACCCAGGAATAACTCGAGAAGGGGCGAATAACCAAAGAGGTCCCCTTTATACGCCTAACTAGGTGAAGCCTAACACACAAGTTGGCAACAAGATGAGAAGATAGTCACACAGACCAATGACTCTGCTATAAGACTGTCTAGCTTTCCTGAGAGGAATACAGGTTGAAGTCAAGACAACTAAGCTAACGACTACTGGTGCAACCTGCCAAGTATATATAGTACTTCAGACCAGCTTTGAAGCTGAGCCTGAACTATAACCCTAGTACGACCTACGACCTAATCTGCCAATAGGAATTGTCCATCAAGCCACAGGGGCTTATCATGAAACATACAGTACATGAGGCATAAGGCCCCACATGAGTCAGAGATAACACAACCATGAGTCACAGATAAGAATACCATATGACTCACAAATGACATCATAGCACAAGATAAGAGATAGCAAATGTCTCAGCGCAATAACAGCGCATCAGAACCTGTTCCATCAGAACTTGAACCACAAAAGGGAATGTCTGGACCTTCAGCTATCAGGAATCACCTCTGACCTCGTGCCTACCATGGCCCTTCCAGAACCTTCCATAATCTTCCATTCTTGATACAACTCCAGAGTCCCCTCGCTTATGGGTTAGGTCAGATACATACTGTGACCTGGGACTAGAACCTTCCATCCTTGACCTGATCGGGAATTCCTCATCCGACCACCAACGAGTCCCATGACTTATGGATTAGATCAGCTACCATGTGACGACGCATGATCTGGGACTGTCACATGACCTTGTCACGTGACCTTCATCATTCCTGCAATACTTTTGCCAGTATCTGAGGGTGATGCATGAACGATCATGCCACTCACTAACTGGGCGATACGGAGGGCTTCATCCTCCTCCACATAGTCTTCTTCTTCTGCCTCAGGCCTTCCATCAGCCTGGGCCCATACAAGAGCACGTACTTCTTCTTCCTCTTCTGAATATTCAGGCTGTCCTAGTACCCATGTGTGTGCTTCTGGATAATATTGACAGTTCTTCCAGTGTTCATGAATGCACTTGCGATGCTTGGCTGGTGCTGGAGGCTGAGCGATGTCACAATGTGACAGGATGGGTGTCCAAGGTGACGATGCATAAGATTGTAATCTACTTTGTAGATCAGTGGCATTTCTGCCAACTGTGCCTCTACTTCAATAGATTGCGCATCTAACCAATATAATGGATGTCCATTTAAAATGGGTTTACATTGGACAAATGATTGTACTTTATGGTATAAGGTAATATGTTGCGCATTGCCCATTACACGCATACCTTGTTGTAAGAATGCTCCCATAGAAAGCAACTGTGTTGTCATTTTAGGTATGTAAAGGACTGGACGTACTCTAGTAGTTACTAGAGTTTCGTTTATATAATGCTTTAAAAGCACTGTACCAGATCCTTCTACATAGATATTAGACGCAGTTCTAACTGGTATCCGGTCAGATTCTATTGCTGGCTCATACTCAATGAAGTCACTAATTATATTAGTGAAGTGCACAGAAGCTCCTGAGTCTAATAGCCACATGGAGCTTATTCTTTCTCTACACTTAGCACACTGTGTAAAATATTGATCGTGCTCGCATTTCAAAACATCAAGCGCGCCGATATTCATACTGTACAATGGAGACACTACAGACGGTACATTTTTATTTTTACAACTTGGTATCCTTATACTTTTTAGTAAGAGGTCCAAGGCTGTCTGATAGTCAGCATTGTATGAGTGCTATGTAAGAAAGGTGTACCTTTCTTCATCTGTTCCCCAATCAAGGGAAACGGTGTCCTTGCTGTTCATCAATGGGTCCCAAGCTGAGAGATCAGGCTTGGGCGTTCTGTTATGAGCTTCTACCCCCACTACCTGTTCTACGGTCCACTCGACATCATGCATGTCAGGCATTGATGCCTCATCAGGTAATCTGGGAGTTGGTGCACTAGAATAATTCTCATCAAGCAACTCAATCTCCCCTAGTTCCTGCTCTCGCAAGAAATCCTGATTCTGCCTATATATGATATCAATCAGTTCGAGTGAATTCCGAGCTCTGATTGTTTGTTTATATATCATATTCCCATTGCATCCTTGGAATGAATGCGATAGTCCTTTCCATGGACAACAGGGATGGTGATAGGAGGGAGGTTGGAGGGGACATACCCTGGTTCGATCATCGTTGGGTCCTGGTACTCAGGAGTTGGAGCACGATTTTCTTTATTAGAATCGTGTGAGTCCATCGACATGTTATCGAATACGGAGGCCAATTCGGACTCACCGTAGGTAGTTGTGTGCTCAAAGTCTTCCATGTGATTGGAAGGACCTGGCTGCAACATGTCCACGTCGACTTCGGAGTCATACTCCTCATCGTAGTTCCAGTTGGAATGAGAGCAAACTTCATTATCGAAGTTGCTGAAACGCTGCTCAAGCGTCTTCATCGTTTGGATAGTCACTGGGACTTTCAAACGCTCAGCGAGCGTAAGTGCATAGTTGACTGAGGGGTAGATGCCCAGAGTCCTAGTAGTGGGAGGGGACTGGGAGACGGTGCGGGTGGTAATAGATGAATGCCCGATATGGGCAATCGTAGATGAAGTGGGAGATGGGAGTGTGGCGGCGGAGGCGATATGAGAGTGGCCTTGAGGTTGACCACGACCCTTGCCTTTTGAAAACTTGCCTCGTCCTGAACCTCTAGTACCGCGCTGGTTGTTAGACCGCTGCTGGTTAGAAGGTGTGGTGGACGATGAAGGCTGCTGCTGAGCACCCTGCTTGGTAAAGTGAGGGTTGTTGCGCTTGCGCTTCACGGCAGAAATCTTCTGGGCAGATTACCCACTCTTGACTTGTCCTTGATTAACTTCCGTCTCATAATTGTTAATAACAGTCGTCCGGACATCGATTAATGAGAGTTGGTCAAGCTGGGTAGAAGAGAGGATAATGGGAATGAGGTGTTCCCATTTAGATGGAAAGTTAGCCATGAGGATCATAGCTTGGAGAAGAGGGTCAAGCTCCATGTTTCACGTAGATATGCCAAAGCCGAACTTGACTTCAGTGAGGCATCCAACGGTGGCAGCCATCTTATCAAAGACTGGGCCAGGATGCTGATTCGGATTGAACCGAATGCTAATCACCTCCTTGAAATCTTTGTAGATGCTTGGTACAGAAGGAATGGAGTAAGCATCATGGAGGTTACGCCAGAGGTTGTCAGCCTCAGTATAAGAAGCGAAATTCTGCTGAATAGCAGCAGAGAGACGAAGGGTGATGTTGCCAATAGACATGGAGTTCTTATCCTGCCAGTTTTTCAACGAAGAAGGGTAAGTCTCCATTGCTTCATCGTAAGTCTCGCTTTCTGCTTTGAATAGTTCCATCTGAACATTGTAAGCATCCCGATCGTTCTTAGAAGTGTCTTCAGCAATGTCTTTGGGTTGGACAGGTTTGAAGGGTTTGATTGGAGCAGTGTGAGTGCCGTCAACAAAACCCCAAAGGCCTTGTGCCATCAAGAAGGCTTTTATCGCACGTGCCCAGCTGCCATAGTCCTGACCGTCAAAGACGGGGATGAAGGTGTTAAGTTGGGACGACATAGTATCTGTGAAGGCTGATGAGACATCAGCATGCTATTCACAATACTGGTATGAGTAAAAATAGAGCCTTGGCATTAGCTATCTCCTCGTACTAGTGAGGTAGAAGCTGCCCCAGGGGTCCATTACATTCTCCTACTGAGAACTGGTCGGTGCCTCTCGATGGGGTCTTATTGCACCCTTCAAGGGACACAATGCCAGGTTGCCAAAGGTAACCTCGATGGTGTTGTCGACAACAGCAACTGTAGTTAAACAGCTCGACAATCATCATCGTTCGCAATGAACGCAATGGTACCCATGTAGCAGGGCCCATAACCTGTTGCGCAGCAACTAGTGCAGCTAACAGTGTTACGGAGTCTCACCTTGTGAAGGTTTAGAGACTAGTAGAGAGGTTTTAGAGTGGAAGGCTCAAGTGTGCGTGGAGTGAACGACTTGTATTCTTAGAGGGGCTCTACTCCCCTCATTTATAGGAAAACTGGTCCCTATGGTCCCACCATGTCCATTACGTGATAAGTGATGAGTAAAGGTGTCCACAATATTGTGTTTTCAGTGATGCCTGATGTGAAACACCCCAGAAGTCTTCAATATCACCACATGTGATACTGATAAGACTTGCGCTCTCCATATTGGAGTTGTGCCCACTTTGTGCGTAACAGAGTACCCTAATATGGTAATCATATGTACAATACTACTGTAATGTCATAACTGCTATAGATAAGATACGTATGTACTTATTACGTTTCAACACTGAATGCCCTGCCATCCCACTTAACTTGGCAGATCCAAGCATGTCTCCTTTCACAGCACAGATGTATGCCTTCAGAACAAAGTAGGATGGATCAACAGCATCCCAAGTCCAGATTCCAACACTGGCCCTTGCCATCTCTGCAAAGAGTGGGTATATGAAGGACTCAATGTTTCCAGGTGCTGCTGGCCCTGGGATAGCAAGTGGAATGATGACATTTGTTGCTCTATAGCACATCTCTGGTGGGAGATTGAGGAGAACAAGAATTAAAAGCCACATATTAGACTGCTTTTTCATGGTGAGCTGAGCACCATCTGAAGAGATTGCCAATGCAGTGTCCCTTTTATCATGAAACAATCCCAATTTCTTATAATGATGGCAATGTATGTCAGAGTTGGCAAACTCTGACTTTTTTGGTTTTACCCCTGCCCCATCTGCAAGGAGATCCAATGTCTCCTGCAAGACATGATCTCTGTGGCGCATCTCATGAGAGGTTTCAGCATTGGCACAGTAAGCCTGAATGACTGGTGTAATGGGCATGTACAGCATTTTTGCCCTTGGTGTAACGTTTCCACTGAACGTTGGTTTGACTTGAACCCGAAGGCTTTCCTTGTATCACTTCTAAGCCAAGCGCATGGCTTGCAACCTAGGAACAACTTGAGAAAGGGCAAATAACTACTGCTGGGTCCCCTTATACGACGTCACTTGAAGATAACTCTTGACACAAGTGAGCAATGAGAGAAGAATAGTCACAATGACCAATGACTCTGCTATAAGAATGCTTTGCTATGCCTGAGAGGAATACAGGTGGAAGTCAAAGACAACTAAGCTAACGACTACTGGCGAAACCTGCTAACTACTTATAGTACTTCAAGACAGTATTCCAACTGAGCTTGAACTATAGTAAACACGACCTACGACCTAATCTGCCAATAGGAATTGTCCATCAAGCCACAGGGGCTTATCATGAAACATACAGTACATGAGGCATACGGCCCCACATGAGTCAGAGATAAAGAACACCATATGACTCACAAATGATATCATGACACAAGATAACAAGATAACAAGTGTCTCGGCGCAATACCAGCGCATCAGAATACTTCCATCAGAATTGACCCATACTGGGAATTGTCCAGACCTTCGGCTATCGGGAATTCCACCTCCGACATCATGCCTACCATGGTCTTCCATAATCTTCCATCCACAACCCACAACTGAAGTCCCATGACTTATGGATTAGGTCAGATACATACTGTGACCTGGGACTGTCATGTGACTTAATCACATGACCTTCAGACATCCTGTGGTAGAGGGACCAGCACTGGAGGGTTCTGCATGAACTAGCATTCCACTCACAAGCTGGGCTATCCTCAACGCTTCTCCTTCTTCAAGGTAGTCTTCTTCATCTGTTCCTTGAGCCCATACAAGGGCGCGTACTTGCTCTTCTTCATCATACTCTCGGTCTTTGCCTACCCATTTGTGTGCTTCTGGTTAATCTTGGCAATTCTTCCAGTGTTCATGCATGCAGCGGCGTGTCTTGATGTTGTCCGAAGGCGAGACGATGTCGGTACGTGACACTTGGCTTTGGTTTAGCCCTGGATGAGGGCTGCTGAGGCTGAAAGTGTGGTTCATTACACACATCTCCCTTGTTTTCATAGGAGCAGCAGAGATCTGACAGAAACTCCCCAGTATATGCCATACAGCTTTTGGGGCACATATCCACAAATAAGGGCTCAAGCCCTGCAATATTCAAGGCTAGCCGTCTGACTCTGTGAAGGCTAAGGATCTTCTCCTCTGTAGCCTCTGAAAGCACCCTTGCATGGGCATCATATGCTTTCACTGTGCCATTGGACTCTTTCCAAGCAATGTAGTGCTGGAGAGACAATCTCTCTGCCCTGGATAGCTCAGGCTGTGATGGAGCCTGAGTAGGACAAGGAGGGAGGGTGTACCCATCCAACAGCTGTTCTTGAAGCTGAATGACAAAATCTGGCAAATTTCCATGACCACTGCCACCACTGGCATCCTCAACATCAGGAAAACCCTCTGAAGCAAAGTCCTCAGGCTCTGAAAAGCCATCATCCCCATACAGCTCATCTTCTGAGCCAGGGTCTGCACCAAAGTCCTCTGAAGCCCCTAAGGGCTCTTCTGGAATATCAAACATGACAACATTGTCCTCATCCAGATTCAGATGATATTCTAGCCCAGATTCATCCCCCAGTCCATAGGCACAGTCTCCTGTACAGGAGATGAAGGATCTATAATAGTGGTTTCAAAAAAAAAATTAAATTAAATCATCTACAAATATATCACTCACAATCATTGTCAACCAACATAGCATCATCCTCTGCTTGTTCTACCTCCAAAGATTGAGGTGAATCAATCAGGGCATCAGCTAGATCTAAGCAGATCAGTAAGTGATCAAAATTATAAGAAATTAGGTGCTCACCAGCCTCACCACCTGGATAAGATGATCCAGATTGCTCCACATGAGTCCCCTCAGTCAGGCTATTAAGTAGATCTATCATCTGATAGTGACAGCCCTGCACAAAGCCCAAGATATCTTGATTAGCCCCAATGGCTGTAAGCTGATCAAGGTGATCTTGATTCTGTCTAAAGTGAGTATAAAGTGTCTTCCTGGTAACATCCCTCCCAGATTTGCACTTGAAGCAAGGGCAGGTATGCTTTGATGCCATAGATGTTGCAGCTAGGTGTGTAGATCAGTGAGATACAGAGCCAAAGATGCACTGATGGCCCACAGATAACAACAGTTTTTGCATTGTGGGGACTCCGGGCTGCTGTGCCACTGCCGTGTCACTAAGCCACTCATTCCCTTTTTTTTTTTGGTTCGTTTTCCTCCTCTCTTCTCTCTCTCTCACCCACTCTCCCACCACACTTTTTCCCTCAATCTTTCCCATTCCTTTTTTTTCCTTTCTCTTCCTCATCTCATCTCTTTCCTGCTTCTTCATGTCTCGTGTCCCAAACGCAGACCTGGAGGAGGACTTGATGGCGGACGACAACTTTTATGACAACGTTTATGACAACTGTCAGGCTGGAAAATGTCCCTCTCACCCCCTTAGCATGAATGCCCCCTCAAGTAACTGGTCTCTTCATACTCCATCTTCTCTGTCTCAGCCCTCAGGTCTCCCTGTTACTGCCATCGCTGGTCTCACACATGACAAACTTCGAGTCAATTTGGAGTTCATGAAGTACGTGAACTTGGTCAACGTTCTCATCAGCATGCAGGAGAAGACTCGACAGGACAGTAAGTCTTATATTTTATCTTTGTGTAAAACTGACTCCGTTGTTTCAGCCTCTCCAGCCATCAGCCCAAGTGGATCGTCCCTGCGCCCGAGCAATTTGGCCTCCCAAGTCTCTTTCATTGGCAAACCATCTCTTCCCCTCCCTTCACCTCGTCCTTCTGTCTGCCCCTCTCACTATCCACAATCTATCCTCTGGTCATTTGAGGACTGCAAGACTGACACCGATGTCCACATCTCTTCCAGCAATGAATCCCGACCCCCCATGTGGCACATCATCCGCATGAGGACAGCAAACTCATCACACTTGAGGAGTGGAAGGCCATCTGCTGCTCGACGATCATCGTTGTCCACATGCATTTGGACTTCTCAGCACTGGCCATCTTCCTCCTTCTGCGCTAACATGCCTCGCAAGAGGGTCTTTTACAGACGTCACTTCATGAAGGAAAGGATGCAGGCCCTGAAGGAGCTTGAAGTTCTCGCCCCTCTCCTGTCCCTCTGTGCTGGTGTCTGTAAGGCAGAGAAGACACTCGGTATGGTCCTTCAAGACAAGCCATTGCAAGAAGTTCCTTCACGCATGTCGACCCCGTCACTCCTTGGCCCAGGCTTGCGTGCTCCTTCTTGTGGCCCGACTCAGTCTTGCACCTCAAGTCCTGGTCTCCCCCCTCCTTCCAGCTCCGCCAGCAACATATCATCTACCTGCGCGACTTGAACGTCGCCACGTCGTGCCACCTTGAAGTCAGCAGTTCAAGGGCGACTGGTCCCAGGGCCATCACGGCCTGCAACAGCGAGCAAGGAAGCTGCCCCCAAGGCCAAATGCAGGCGTGATGCGAGCCCCCCGCGAACCGAAAAGTGGACAAAGGGTAGTGAGGACCCCCCACAAGAGCCGTCGTCTTCTCCTTGCCCAGGCTTTCTCTCCCTGGTGGCAGCTAGCGTGGGCTCCAAGTTGGTCAGTGCCCATTGTCGTCCTCACTTCCAAGATTCGCTAACATCACCTCCGAACCCATTGTTATCTCACACTTCCAAGGGGATGCAAGCGCAGCCCGCCGGTGCTGAATGTAAGACATCGTCACCTGAAGATCCCAAGGAGGGAACATTGGATCCAGATGTACGTTGTCTCAATTTAGTCTGCTACAGTTTCTTACATTGACGTGTATCTAGGCTTCAGGTGATGATGTCTTCTGAATCGAGAAGCTCACACACGACGAGCTCTTGGACTGGGTCGAGCACCACGAAATTGAAGCACAGGGTGAGTGGGCCAGTAAAAAGGATAAGTCATGCCACCATACAGCTGGGATGGACACTAACCGTGTTACAGACATCATCAAGGCAATCATGCAGGCACCCGAGTCAGAGCAACCGTCTCAAGAGGACATAGAGGCCCTTGTCAACAAAGTAAGTGTCGTTTTATTTTTATTTCTTGAACTATTGCTGATATGCCTACAGCACAAATCTAAACGCAACGCCAGAGCTGTATAGTACACAGCCTGGCTCATTCTATATCACGTACACTCGCCTCTTGTTCACTGCTGGACTGTTGCTGATGGATGCATGTGCCTGTTCTTTTACATAAAAAATAAATGTGTTTTTTGTTGTAATCTCTGCGTGATTTCAAGATGACTTTCCTATGACTTGAAGTCAATGAAAGTCAGCTGAAAGTCAGAGAAAGTCGAGTGACTTTTCTTGACTAAATATGACTTTTAAGTCGGAAGAAGTCAGAAGAAGTCGTGCTACAGTCAATGAAAGTCAGCTGAGAGTCATTGACTTTTCCCTGACTTTGCTTGACATTTTCTTGACTTTCATGTCAGGTTGAAGTCAATGAAAGTCAGCTAAGAGTCAATGACTTTTCACTGACTTCTCTTGACTTTCATGTCAGATCAAAGTCATTAAAGTCAGTCAAGAGTCAATGACATTTCACTGACTTTTCTTGACTTTTCTTGAGACTTTTCAGTCAAAAAAAACAGATATCAGTCATGAAAAGTCAATTGACTGTATGACTTTTTCATTGACTTTTCAGTCAAGTCAAAGTCAAAAAAAAAACAGCCTTCTGTCAATGAAAGTCAATGAAAAGTGAATTGACTATATAACTTTTTCATTGACTTTTCAGTCAAGCCAAAGTCAAAAAAAACGGCCTTCTGTCAATGAAAGTCAATGAAAGTCAATTGACTGTATGACTTTGCATTGACTTTTTAGTCAAGTCAAAGTCAAAAAAAATGGACTTCAGTCAATCAAAAGTCAGTCAAAAGTCAGTTGACTTTTCATTGACTTTTGCCTGACTTGCTTTTTTACAGAGCTTTATGTATGAGCTCCCCTGGCTTCATCAGTTGAAGTTACCCAAGCCAGATTTCAAGCGCAAACTTCATGCAAATGAACTGGGGCCACTCGCTTCTGACTCAATCTGGCACCCCATTTCTGCACCCATTCCCTCACCAGCTCGACATTTCAATGACCTAGGTGAGGGGGACCTGCGTTTGCATCAAGCCGACCTCAGCACCCTCATCAGAACATCACTGCCCATCTCACTGCCTTCATCTTCATGTCCCATATGTCCGCTCACATGTCTGCCATCACTGCCCAACTTGTTGCCTTTTAAGTTGCCTTCGCTCCCACATCCTGAATCTCCATCCTGTCCACCACCACAGCCCAGCTGCTTGCCTATTCTGTTTCTGCCTCAGTCCCTAGTTGATGCCATGTCATCACCCTCGCCCTTGCCTTCGTGGTCCAGCCAATGATCAGCCATGAATTCAATGGTTGAGGGGTCAACCGACCGTAATATTCCCTCATCACTCATGGACCAACCAATGTTGGCCAACAGGCAACATTCTTCTGAAGTTCATGGGCCAACCAACATCAGCTCAGAACATTTTTCTGCCACATTTATGGCTGGTGTGGACTGATATGTGGCCTTAAATATTCCAGATATTGCATAATATGCCTGCAACATATCCTGGACAATGGGTCTCTAAGTTAGCATAGCACCCAGGGACTGTTACAGATTGTGCTTCATTTAATACGCTAATTGTCTAGACATGGTTCTGAACATACTGGCATTGTAGGATGCATATAGTATATGTGCATGTATTCACCTGGGCCATTGATATCGGGTGGATGGATGCATGTTTCAGAAGGTCATCCAATGAATTTGACCCAAATATGCATTCATGCATGTGTCTACATTGTCACATCCAGGTGACCATATGTGGCATTTTTGGGTGCATATGGGAATGGTCAGTATAGCCAGCCAATGTATTTGACCCTACAACCCATCTGAGCATTCATCTGAACCAATCACATTTTGGTGAATGTGAAAAGCATTCAAATAAATAAACCAATGACTTCAGCTCAGGTGTCACTCTGGCTGCTTGTCCAACAACTCTTTGTCAGGTGTATGTGGGAAATGATCCAGACAGCAACCTGGTGACTTCGACTGGATGGCCCATCTGAGCATTTGTCTGAACCACTTATGACTAGGTGAATGTGTGAACCATTTGGTTACATGCCTCTGTGCACATCTGGGTATCTGTCAGGGTAACTGTGTGGGCAATGGTTTTTTGGGTTGATGTGAGCATGGACACCCAGTGCCATGGACCCAAGCATCTGTACAGGTGTCCTTCTGATCCAATCACTATCAGATGGATGTGAGATACATTACAGCAAACAGCCTGATACATTTAACCAGAGCATTTATCTAGGTATGTCTTTGATCTAATGACGTTCAAGTCAATGTGTGACACATTATAGCAAGCAATCCATAGACTTCAACAAAAGCATCCATCAGACATTGCATTGGTCCAGAGCCATTGGTGTCATGATGCTACACTTACATTTCAAGCTAATAGTGATAATGGATTGATACCATTAACGTAGTACGGATGTTCGGGTAGGTAATCTAACATCTTCTGGCACCTCTACCAGTGTCCTTTTCCCTGAGACAAAGTCAGCACTAAATGCTATAAATATGTAACATGCTATAATCACCTAGCCTTTGCGGTCATCTTTACTGGTTGCCCGCTCTTTCTGATGGGATGGGCAGGTTCCATCTGTGAGTCCTGGATGGAATCCGACAGTGGATGGCTGTTGGGACCTCTCTCAAGGAATGAGGTCCTCGGACACCACTGCTGGTCATAATGCGAGGCTTCACATTGCAATGAGGACACACATCATGGAATGGGAGTATAATACACTCACTAACTCTGCTCACATTTGTAGTAGATCTCCTGGCAGAGGAAGAGCATCTGAGGTCACCCTATGTATGTGACCTGCTATTGAGCCTGTCAGCGCAGGTTAAGTGTTTTAAAACAATATCTGACATACATGAGTGTTGGGAGCACTCTTCTACACTTGAAATACCTTTAGTTGGCATGTCAAAATCAGCAAGACCTTGCCTGATCCACTGCTGTGTTCGGCACAGGGATGGAACTGAGTGGTGAGCATCTGAATCACTCTCCAGGTAGTTGTTGGAGATCTTCCAAAGTTCCTCAGCGAAATCCTCCTCACAGGATCGGTCTTCCAAAGAGGTCTTCCCAGATTCAGTCTCAGAAGAAGATGTATGAGCCCTCATTGGTGATGCTTCTTTGGATGATGTTGTTTTGCCCTTCCTCTCTTCATGGGTGTGGATATACTCGGTGCATAGTTCACCACCATCAAGAACCTCACATGATGAGTTCCAAATTAGTGGTGACAGACCATTGTCCTCATGCTGCCTCCAATGGTCCAGTAATTGGAAGACCTGTGCAACTCTAAGCTTTGACAGGTCAGCCCAAGCGAAATTCTCTGGATAGCACTCCTCTACTATCCAATCATCCAGGTCATTGGCCAGCTTTGACCAAGAGATGGTGGCATTCTTCTTTCCAGATGTATACTCTGTGTAAAGTGCATGATTCACAGAATGTCGTATAAATGTCCACTCTTACTTATGTGGGCCATGCAGTAATGCTGTAGTGCTGTTTGGATGGTCTTAGTTTGATATCCATTGGCCAATGTCACAGAAGGGACGTCCGATTTGCCATTTGAATCTGCTGTGATAGTGATCGGGTTCTTGTTTGTCTTAGAATGCCTGAACAAACTTGGCGTCAGTTCTATGTAAGAATCAGACATGATATTAATGGATGAGTGGGATGATACATACTTGTCTCAAAGCATGCTGACACATATTTCATCCATTCTTTCCAAAGCCAAGCTTCTCTCCAGTTTGGACAAAGCTTGGAAAAGGCCTGACCATTGTATATATCTTTATTCCAGGCATCCCTGATGTGTGGTTCACTAGCCAAAGCAGGACACTTGTGGAGTACTCACATGCATGCATGCACATTCCCAGACTTGTCTGCATAGGCTACCAGAACTACCAATCACATATCACAGGTTTTGAACAGTTGGGTCTGGAAGTCCCAAACCATCTGATGCCTGTATCTGCACCTGCCATTCTAAATACACATATTAGTATAGCAGATGTGGTACATAACACACAGTACACACTTAGCCTGTATATCCTTCAGTAGTCTGTCTTCAGACCACTCCTTTGCAAGCTTGCTATCATCAGGAAAAACCTACCCCACCAATCCTGACTAATTTAGTACTAAACACATGAAATGTGCTTAAAAGTTGCAAATTCAAGTAAATGCATGCTCAAATGATGGCACTGCTAAAGCTCAATTCAGAAAACTAAAATTTGGTACTAATTCACACAAAGTTTGCACTAAAATTACAGTACATGTGCTTGTTGAGAAAAGGATTAATGTAGAAGTTTTGGCATTCCTCCAGCACTGTCAATGCTTCCCAATTCCAGGGTGCGACAGGACCAAAAACTGGGAAGAGTTGGACACTCCAGCATATATCTGTTAGAGGAAGTATACTTGCTGAGCGACAACCATGATTACTATACTGTCTTGATATGCACGACATCCTATGAGCTGGATTGGGTGCAGAGGATGGGGAAAACCATTCCACATATGCAAGACTTGCAGGAGGATCTGGATGCAATGGAAGGAAGACAGAGGTGCCTGATGTTGTAGAGAGCTGGAAGACAACGCAAATTTGAACAATGTGGAGTCTAGAACCAACTTTCACTAAACAAGTGTCAAATCTCCCAGCATTGATGGTGCCACATTGATTGCAAGCTTCTGGTTGAACATGTATGATGTCAACAATGTTCTTGTGAGTGTCATTGCAATCAGTAAACTTGATCTTGTGGAATACAGCAACCTTTTGAAAAGGTATTAATGTGTTGTCTGCATGCCTGTGGGCCGCATTTGCCAAGAGATTGGGATAATTGTGTTGTACAATGAAGTCTGCAAGGGCATCTTGAAAGTCAATTGTGCCATATTGGTTGGTGAGATCTCCAAAACTGACAGCTTTCTCTGATGGGTGGAGAGCCAATAATGGGTACATCATTGATGGGGGATAGTGCACTGGTGGATGTATTGGTGACAAAATACCTTCGCACAGTTGCATAAGGGCTGAAAGGTCATGAATTGCCTCAGAGTGCTCATTATGAGTTGCCATTTGTTTGGTCTTGTCTTTGAAATTCCTCTTGTGAAATGCCATCTTTGTGAGGTCTACATGAAGCCACTCAGACTGTTCCATGTTATAATTGTCAGTGGTGCTGAAAATTATGATAGATTGTCAATAGTGACTCAAACTATGCATTTTTGGGAAGTTAAAGTCTTTCCAAACTCCAAGATCAAGGAAGATGTCTTTATCCTCATGAAATTGGCATAGCGTGGCATCCAAGGCATTGAGTGTGTCCTTCAAATGGATGGAATACTGAGCTAGGAAAATGAAATCGAGGAGCACCTGTACAGCATGGGCTAGACACACTGATAGTTGCGTATCTGGAAGTTTGAAATCGACAATGAGACCAAGAATGATGCAACATATGTGTTTGTGCTCTCGACCAGTAAGCCTTGAAAGCCCTGTGATGCCTTTGCGAAAGTGCCAGGTGTTGTGATTTGGTGGTAAACGGGCACATTGTGTGTTGATCTCCTCAGACCTGAGTTGAGCAAGCCAGCAGACAAGATGCTTGGCAATACCTTGATGGAGCTGATGTAGGACATCTGGTGTGATTGAAAGGAATATGTTGGTAAAGGGCAAGCCCTCCCAGAACAGATGGTATGTGGGGTTGAGGGCATCCCAAGCTGTGGCATGAAAGGCGGTTGGGTCACTATCACATAATTTAAAGACTCCTAACGCCTCCTGGACATCATGCAATGGGAAGGATTCAAGGCTCCCAAATTCACTTGGAGGGAGAGTACATTTTGGGCATCTTCTATGTGTACAGGCGACGAGACACTGTTTGGGGTAGTCACCAATAAATGTTGTGAGAATTGGATGGCAGCAGTGCCATGACCCATTACCCTCTGTAAAAAAGAAAGTCAGGCAAAAGTCAATGAAAAAAAAACAACCCTCCTTGAACTTGTACCACCACCATCTCCCTGAGTGGAGCTCTGATATGCTGGCCAAGGGTGTTCCCCATGTGGGTGCAGCCTCCAAGGCTGTGGGGACACACAGACCCCAGGGGTCTGTTACTACACTCCCCCAAACTTTCAGCCCCATTGTCGTTGTCGCTGACAATGTCAACACACTTTAGTCCTTGGGCTTCGGCCTCATCTAGACCACCACCCATTCTCTACCATCCATCTATCCACCCCCATAACCCCTCAGGGGGCTGCCAAGAGGGTTCCCGCCTTTACAACCCTGTTGCCATCATCCCCAACGATGCCAACAAACTGTCCATGTGGCGCTTTAGCGCCTTGGTGCCTGCACCCAAAACCCCAACAACTAGCCATGACCCAGTGTGCCTCCCTCACCCAGGGCCTGGGCCTCAACACAAACTTCCCCTGCTGGAAGGGCTCTTCCATTCATCTATTCCCCATTCTGTCCATCTCAATGTTACATGGCCCATCTCCCTCCCTTTCGTCTTCCCTTTTCCCCTCTGTCCTCATGTAGGTTAAGTTCCAGCATTGTAGATGACGAAGGCCGGGATAAGGAGGTTTGGGTAGTTCCATACAAAGGGATCATCAGCCTGTAGCGACTGGCTTTGTACTAGTTTACTGCTCCAGGATATAAGTGAAATCAAAAAAAAAAAGTCAATGAAAAGTCAGTCAACTTTTCATTGAGTTTTCATTGACAGAAGTGCATTTTTTTTGACTTTGACTTGACTAAAAAGTCATTGACTCTCGGCTGACTTTCTTTGACTTTTACTTGACTTATAAGTCAAACACAGTCATGAAAGTCAATGAAAAGTCATTGACTTAGTGCAGCTGCGACTTGACTTGGGCTATAAAATGTTTTCTCAATAACTAAGGAATGATTGATCGGATCTCTTAGAGTTGGCGGAGGACCCCTCAACTTCTAACATTTTCTATCCCCACAAATATGAAAATATTTGTGGGGATAGAAAATGTTAGAAGTTGAGGGGTCCTCCGCCAACTCTAAGAGATCCGATCAATCATTCCTTAGTTATTGAGCAAACATTTTATAGCCCAAGTCAAGTCGCAGCCGCACTACATTGACTGTGCACACTGACTTTTTCTGACTTTGGACTGCCTTGAAAGTCAAATTATAGTCAAGAAAAGTCGATTGACTTTCTCTGACTTTAGGCCGACTTTCTTTGACTTGGACTTGACTAAAAAGTCACAGGAAAGTCATCCCGAAATCATGCTAATATCAAATAATCAAAAAAAACATATATATTTTTTGTACTTAAAAAACAGGCCCCCCATGCATTGACAATGGTCCTGGAGAGAATGCAAGGCAATCGTCCATGATATTGAATGATATGTATGAGCCAGGCTGCATTGAACTATGCAGCCTTGGCGTTGCATTTAGATTTGCACTGTGGGGAGCATCAGCAGAGGTTTGAGAACAAAAAAGGCAGACTTACTTTATTGATGAGGGCCTCAAGCTCCTCCTGGGATGGCTGCTCTGACTGGGGTGCCTGCATGATGGCCTTGATGATGTCTGTAACATGGTAAGTATTCATCAATCGTCCCAGCCAAAGGGCCTGACTCACCTTTCTTGCTTTCCTGCTTACCCTGCGACTCAATGTTGTGCTCCCAACCCATTCCAAGAGCTTGTCCTGTGTGAGCTTTTTGATTTGGAAAGCATCGTCACTGGAACCCTAGATATGTTGTTAATATAGTATAATAAAACTCAAGCATGAAAACTTACCTCAGGGTCCGAAGTTCCATCCTTACCTGCCAAATTCTCGGATGCCAATGGCATTGTGTCCGTGTCAGCATCAGATGGTGCCACATGAGTCTTAGCCATAGCCTGATGTGTGGATACACCTTTGCACGAGGCCTTCACACAAGATGTCTTGGGAGGCAGGGGTTCGGTGTGGTCCACAGTGGGAACAGTGTTTGCTTGCGAACTCTGGGAAACAACAGTGGATGAGGGTTGGGAGAGAAAATGTTAGCGAAATTGTAATAAAGAAAGTCAAATACTCATCAAGGCCACACCCTCTTGCAGGAGGGAAAGGAAAGCTGGACGAGGGGACAAAGACAGCTCCTCTGGTGTGGGTTCTAATAGCTATTAGTTACTTAACAAAAGAAAGACCATCACTTACCATTGCTACCCTTTGCCCTTTTCTCATTTCACAGGGGGCTTGGTTCGCACCTGCACTTGGCCTTGGGAGTGACAGCCTTGCTTGCTGCTGCCAGTTGTGATGGCCCTGAAACAGGCCGCACTTGAATGGTTGACTTCAATGCAGCCCAAGTGGTCAAGGTATGATTTCTTGATGTATACTCAGCCACCTGTGGATTGTCAACCAGTATATCTTGCTTCTCTAATATTGTTGTTACCATATACACTGACAGCGGATTTACAGGCCATTGAGGTCATCAACAATGCCATGGATGTCAACTCTCCACAGCCAACAACTTGGGGCAAGACCTCCTTCCTTGATAAGATAAACAGGATTGCTCCACAGCCACACCAGGCTGTTGTGGATGCACCCCAAAGTGCTGCTCCACTGATCATGGTGCCATCACATATGTCTCCAGTCTCAGTTCCATCTCCAAGGCCTTCACAGGAGGAACCTCAGAGTGCCAACCCACTAGTCTTTGTACCATCACATATATCACCTGCCTCTATGCCACCTCCACTGCCTTCAAAAGAGGCCTCACAGAGTGCTGCACCTCTGCAGGTGCCACAAGAGCAGAGCCCTCCCAAAAGTGAGGAGGACACAGTCAAAGTCATGGTATGTGTTCCCATGATAGCATATCTTATTGATCTTAAAGGTGTGTATAGGTGAGCACCAATCCACATCTTATTCAGAAGGACACACCCAAACCAGAAGAGGAGTGAGAAGAGTCCAGTCCACCTCCAACAAGGAGGAAGATGTTGATAGAGAGGCAGATCAATCACCTCCTTGGATTGCAAAATGAGATGTGGGCCATGTATGATGTCATAGAAGAAATCAGGGAGGCATTTGAGGAATTAGCAGCCAAAGAACAGTAGTAGCACATATCTCCTTGTTTGTGACATGATGTGATATGGACATTAACACCTCTGCTCATATGCTCATATGTAGAATGATCAAAGACATTGTGTGAATATTAGAGTGCCATTCAGCACCTGTGACATGTCTACACTATCAGAGGACACTATTGGAATACATGGGTCATGTGATATGATGTATATCATAACACATATCATAATAATCATATACAGATAGACGAACCCTTTTTGTCAGAGTGCATGCACAAGTGGTGCACATATGAGAATATCAGAACAGCTACCTCCACAGCACCATTTCATTCATCAGAATGATGGTGGATTCATTTAATGCAAGATAGCAGCATGTGTATAATTGTCTTATCCTTCATTGGGATGATATGTGAACCAAAGGAATGTCTGATCCTTACAGTATCTGTGATTGGAATCAGATCACCTTCCATTGGAACATATCACACCTGTCATTGTGAGGTCTGGACCATGAAGCACACCATTATTTCATACTCTGAGTTCTCCTAAGAGCAGCATATCTGTATGTGTGCATATGATGTTCAAAGTAGTATATATATCGCTGAGCAGACTCCATCTTCACTGTCATTATTTAATTCCTGAATTTACAGATATTCCATACTATTTGGACCTATTCACATCTACCATCACCATACCCACTATTACTCTTCCCATGGATTCAGAACATGGCTCTGACCAACTCTCATGGTGAACCAGAGCTTCCCTCTGGTCCAGATATGCATTCTCAGGCCAAGGTGACACCAGAAAATGCAAAGATTTTGAATGAGTATATTGTTGACTTCCAGGAGGGTAATACAGGTGCAAGAAATACACTCCTGGAGAGGGTCATGGGAGAGCTATATCACCTTCACCCAGCAGACACCCCTTTTGATAAGAGAGATATCAAACAGGTATGTGACCTCAGTATTCATATATGACCAGAGATTCCATATATATGTATATCAGAAATTGAGGAGGTGGTTTTTATAATCACTCTGATGCCCCACACTGCCAGGCCATCAGGTTTATTTGGAAATGGTTTGCAGGGAATATATTCTATAATGCCAAGAAGGACAATATCATGACAGTTGCTCAAGATGTCTCTGGAGGTGCTCCAGGATCTCAGGCCTTCTTAGGAGCACTTCAAGATGCCACTACCTAGTTTTGGAATGAATTATCTGTTGCGCAAATAGCAACTGACATCTTAGAAGTTAGCACAAAAGCTATAAAGCAAACAGTTACTTCAGAGGTTGAAGGAACTCTGAAGTGTAAGAGCGGAAACAGAGACCCTTATATACTACTCAGGGTTGTCACATTGGACATTGTATCGTGTTGTTACTCATCATCTTGACGTGTTTATGGAAGTACGGGATGCTTACTACTTGGTTGTGACTATGATAGTAAGCACTTATTAGTCACAGACACTTACGTGTCACTGGTGATTGGGCTTGCTGGTGTTTCAGGTATTTTTAGAACTTGATCATGACTTGATACTAGGATCACTGTACTAGGGTTTCATCTTCCAGCTGTGCTTTAAAGCCAGCGAGTAACTGTATATAAACTGTAGTAGGAAGACCATAGCTCGCCAGCTTGGTCTTCTTGAATCATCACATCTCTTGTCATCTTCAAAGACATCTTGTCTCTTTCCAATCAATCAATTGAAGCTTACCCCTCGAGGTACCCTAGTGTCAACCAAGTGACCTAGTGGCTGTGTGACTCTGCTAAGTCACCCGTGATTTCATTATCCATCCATATCATCAACTGCCACGTCGTAACAGAGTTCAAGTCGAACCAGTGTTTAGTGATAACACTACATTAAGACCAAGCTTCAACATGGCGTCATCAGCAACAACTCGAGACCATTGCTGGAACACAGATGACATCTGGTTCAAGTTAAGAGGGGCTCAGAACATACCTGACAGATTCCTCAAAGGAGCAGAATACCAATACAGCAGTACCACCAGAACAACTGGATATCACACAAGAAGTCAAGAAGACAATCGATCAGTAGCAGTTGAGTTTCTCTACAATCAATATTTGTGGGTTGAAGTTCGCTGGTTTCAACCTAGAACCGGAGAAGGAGAGTGGGAAGGTTTTTGAGCAGCATTGGAAGACCTTGGCTGCGACATCTATATCAACGAACTTATGCAGGAGGAAGTAGCAGAACTAAACACAGCTAACGATTGACCAAGGTCGACAACTCCTCCCCCATCACCAAGCATGAAAAGTGAAGAATCACAAGGAGCAAGAGTATCAACTCCATCTCAACAAGGCATCAACTTAGCAATTGCCACAGAATCACTATGATTAAGTGCAATGGCCACCCTTACCTCTCATGTCCAATCTCAAACTGCAATGGGGAGTACATCCACTCCACCAATATATTTGCTCACCACCTCTCCAGTGGCCCCAACCGTAATGGCTTTTCGAGCCTTATCAGACCCCCAAAACCAGCCAACAGGAGGCCCACTACCTAATCCACCAGGAGGCAGTGGAGGAGGCGGTGGAGGAGGCAGAGGACCACCTGGAGGAAACCTGCCAGCACCAGTACCGCCAGTCCAAGCACCCATACAGATGCCGCCCGATAAATTCTGTGGAAATCTGCCCGCAGTCTTTGGAGGTGACCGTGAGAAAGCAGAAGAATTTCTCATGCAATGGAGCTTATATGAAGGAATCAATACAAATCACTCCATCATGCGAAGCCCATATCAGAAAGCTATGTTATTCCTCACCTATATTCAAGGGACCGCAGTAACAGAATGGGTAGGATCAATGGTCGCTTGGTTACAAGTACAAGTGGACGTTAACGGAAGAGACCCCTACAAAAATTGGTTGTGGTATAACACCCACACTTCATTTATGCAACAGTATGGAGATACTCTGAAGGAGGAGAAAGCACAAGCAGAATTGCAAAGGGGCATCAAAATGGAAAAAGGAGATATTGATGCGTATGTGGCCAAATCTGAGAAACTAGTCAGAAATGCTGGCTATAATATAAATCAACCCATGGTGCTTGACTTGTTTGGGAATGACCTTCCTGCAAAGTTGCATGAACTCATTTACATCCACAATTGTCCCATGGACTACGAGAGCTGGAAACGAGCTGCAATCTCACACCAAGGGCAATATCTTCACATGAAGAACAAATTTAATCAGTACAAAATACCAGCTCAACCAGCCCCAACACCCACTCAGATGTGGAGACAATTTCAACATCATCCAGATGCAATGGACACTTTGGCTGATCACGCTCGAGCCAGGGGGTGATTAGCAAATGCAGAAGAAGTATTAGCACAACTGCAACCATACATCAACAACCCTCAACCACCATTCAAACTGAGGGAGGGGTTCTTACAGAGGAGACAACCTCCCAATCTAAGGGAAGTTACCTGTTACAATTGTCAAAGGAAAGGACACCTCAGTTGTAATTGTCCCCAGCCGCAACAACTGCAAAGACAATACAGCAATACATGGGGTCTTGAAGTAGTGGATGATTGCACCGAAGCAGGTGAAGATCTCCATGTCACTCAAATGGTGGCTGACGACTGCACCACAGAAGAAAGAAAGAACAATTGGCTGTGAATGGCGGCCAATGAAACTGAAGAGTTTACAGCTCTAGCTATGCAGGAGCTGATGGGAAAGAAGGATTTGGGGACACCTAAACCCGACGGCCTGGGTGAGGGCACTATGTTGTAATGCTGTATACATAACTTGCTTCTTGTAATGAATCATTACCTGTAAGCGAGATGACGAGTCGCTCTCAAATACTTACTAAGACGGACTTGTTTGATTACTCACATCTCTGTATGATTACTTAGCAGATTAGTGGATGTTACCAAGCACTAGTAGTAGTGGCTGCATCGCTGACGAAGGCATGTAGCTAGGAGCTAGTTATAAGGTGGCTGTTGACTGATGTGGTCGACAGCTTGACACCTTTGTACCTTCCAGAATCCAAACGGTTATCCTCTTCTCCTTTCAACCGGTTGGCCAGAACAAGCTCTGCTTAGGGAGGCACTTACAGGTGTCCTCATTCAGTCACGCCTACGAGCGTTGACATATCATTGCTGAGTCACACTATATTCATCACCGTGTATCAGCCTAAGTCAGGCTTGGCCTCGTTAGGCATTACATCAGTGTCAAGCTCTCTTATATGCCGTGGCGACACTGAACACGAAGGACGGTTGGGATTTCCAACCATATCGCATGGACTCCAGAGAACGGGATGCTCCTGTTAGATATCTCAAAGGACGAATCAGGTGGAGAACAATCCCTGACGAAAGAAGAACAGGAGAATTTGAGCACTTCAACACCAGCTATTACGCCGAAGCGGCCACTTCGCAAAGGTATCACCCCATTGTCTTCAACAATGACCGGTGCTGCTGGGTAGAACTTAGGTGGAACCGAACTCTCCACCACTTCCAAGCGGCCAGACCAGCTGCCGACAACCTCAATTGCAACATACCATTAGCCGAAGCCTTACCCTTAGAAGAACAAGGAAGGATCAACGGACAACCAGAAGAAGAAGCATCAGCCTCAATATCCCCAGAACTTCAACATTGCATCCCTGCAAGATCAGATACCAGTCACACAAGTGAACGAGCAAACACACCCTCAATTGTATACGACGAACCCGAATCTATCCAGGTTCGTGAAGAAGAACCCGAAGTAGAGGAGATTATCCAGCAAACAGCTACGTTGCATCTCCCTGACCCTATCAGAATGGCAACTCAAACAATGATCGAAGAACCTCGTCCGCTTGTAATAGACGAGTGAACAGGGCATGGAGTAGACATGAATCCTGAAGACTTGCAAGCCGCAAGAAGGGCAATGGCCCAGACGAACCAGATCGGCTGGGAGGATTTGATTTTGACTACATTGAACCACCCCAACTAGACGTACGAATCAACAGAGGAGAAGGGCATCGAGGGTATCCATACAGACGCCAACCAGGGCTGCCGGCAGGAGGTGGAGGACCACCAGGTGGAGGAGGACCACCACCAGCAGGCGGAGGAGGACCACCCAATGCACCAGTTCAACAAATGGACAAATTCATAGGAAATCCACCGAGTCCGTTCAATGGGGATCGAGCCAAAGTCAAAGGCTTCATCCTTCAATGGGAAGTGTATGTGGGGTCAACACCAGCCATGGAGCAATGAGGAACAAATATCAAAAAGCTATGTTGTTCCTCACTTATGTTCAAGGAGACCTGGTTAATGCCTGGGTCATGTCCGCAAGCCAATGGCTAATGAGAGAAGTCACCCGAGGGGTCAGCCAGTTCGACAACAGGCTATGGAATAATATCCTCCAAGCCTTCTGAAGACAATTCATGGATGTACTCAGCAAAGAACGAGCACAGGCTCAACTAGATGCAGGAATACGAATGAAGGAGGGAAGAATCGACGACTATATTGCCCTATTCGAACAACTAGTTTGATACACGGGCTACGATATCAACACCAAACAAACCCTCAAATATTTTATCAAGGACTACCAAGGGCACTATACAAAGCTATGTATCAGCACGACGACCCAAGAACATATGAAGAATGGAGGTTGTCAGCCTCAAAAGGCAACAAAAGTGGATACACATGCAGACAGTGTGCAGTAATCTTGACACGTTCAAGGCCAGCACTAAAAATTAATCAGGAGCATTGGCAAAATCACTTGCCCCACTGCCTCACCCAGACGCAATGGACATGTCAGCCGACAGAGTCAGGGGAAGACTTGCAGGAGCAGAGGACGTCATCAATAACCCATGACCTCCTTTCCCCCCAAGAGGAGGATACCTGCAAAGCAACGAGAAGGACGCTGCGACTTTAGTCAAGTCCGGTGTTACAATTGCGAAAAAATGGGACACATCAGCCAAGATTGCTGCCAACCACGACGCAACAGCGTGTTCCTCAAATAAGAGGCACCGAGGAAAAACCAAGGACAGATGAAGATAAAGCCGAAGACTGGCTGAGAGGAGTGGCCAGTGAAGGAGACGATGTAAAGGATCTGATCCTTCAGAAGTTGATGGGGACGGATTTTTCAGATGCCTGAACCCGACGGCCTGGGTGAGGGCACTTCGTTGTAACTCTGTGTACATTATGCGCTACAGATCTATGCGAGTTCCAGTTCAGCTACACATGCGTTACAACATGGCCAACATTAAAGCACTAGTGGACTCTGGGGCCACTGATAATTTTGTGAGCGAACGCTTCCTCTGTCAAATGGGAATAAAACACGCCCATTAGAAAAGCCAAAAAGGATCTACAATATTGATGATACATCCAACAAAGCGGGACAAATAACCAGCTACATCATCCTTCGAGTTAATATGGAGGCCATGACAAGGAAATGAGGTTCCTAGTTAGGATATTGGGAAGGAGGATATCCTCTTTGGATACCCTTGGCTTGGCGCCTATGAACCAAAGTTCGACTGGAGAAACGGGAAAATCGACCAGACCCACCTGCCCATCATTATCAACACCGTCAACACGCTCAAAGGCGCAACGTTCTAGCCCATTTGTTGACTAAAGAAAAGGAGGATATTGTCAACCAACTGGAAAAAGAAGAAACGTGTGGGCAAAAATACATATCCCTGCGGTGGAACAAGCAATCACTGCAAAACCAAAAAACGCAAAAGCAGCAACCTTACTGCCGCAATACGAAGAATTCCGCAAGGTATTCAACAAGGAAGCTTCAACTTGTCTACCAGAGCGGCGACCGTACGACACGCGATCACTTTACAACCCAATGCCCCAACGGCGATTACCTGCAAAGTGTACCCTATGACACGCACAGAAGATGACCACTGGACACCTTCATTGACAAACATCTTAAAAAGGGGTACATCCGACCATCACAATCACCATACGCATCATCATTTTTCTTTATTAAAGAAAGATGGGAAATTACGACTGGTTCAAGACTATCGTGCAATAAACTGGTGGATGGTACGAAACCAATACCCCCTCCCCCTGATAGCGGAATTGATGAGAATCTTGGGGGATGGTCATGTTCTCGAAGCTCGATGTCAGACAAGGGTACAATAACATCCGGATCAAAGAGGGAGATGAGCACAAAGCTGCATTCCAAAACATGACGCGGCCTCTTCAAACCCACCGTCATGTACTTTGGACTCTGCAATTCACCGGCAACATTTCAAGCCTTCATGAATGAAATTTATCACCCAGTCATTGCCAAATCTGAGTGTGAAGAAACGAATATCTGTATATACATGGACGATATAGCTATTGCCACAAATAACTTCGGTATGCTCCAACGAACAAACAACGCTCACACATCCCGGTCAAAGCAGTTCTGCAGTTGCTGCAGAGCACGACCTTTACTTCAAACTGGACAAATGCACTTTTCACGCCCCATCTATTGATTACCTGGGTAATCCTTGAAAGGGGGATGACACGCATGGACCAGCAAAGGTGACAGGCATCTGTGACTGGCCCACGCCCACAAAAGTCAAAGATGTATGTAGTTTTTTGGGTTTTTGCAACTTTTACCACCCCTTTATTTGGGATTTGCCAATATTGCCAAGCCAATGAACGAACTAACAAGAAAGGACATTGAATGTCCTGGGGACCAACCCAACAACACGTGTTTTTACGCTCAAACAAAGAATTATTCGGAACCAATACTCGCTCATCCAAACTGAAGATTCAAACGACCTGAAGTAGATGCTTCTGGTTCGCTGTAGGAGCAGTACTAATGCAGATGGGAACCGATGGCAAGAAACATCATAGCATTTTACTTGCCATGCTCAACGAGGCCGAATGCAATTACACATCTACAACCTCGGACTACTAGCCATCATGAAACCTTACGAAACTGGAGATATCTATTAGTAGGATCGCCACACAAGGTCAGAGTATTTTCTGACTATATGAACCTACAGTACTGGTGAGACCCACAGAAGATTAGCCGAAGAGTAGCAAGAGAATGCTGGATTAGAAGATACAACATTGAATCCATCATCTCAAGGTCGAGCTAATGCAGAGTGGACGCACTGTCTCTATGACCAGATTATGACTCAGGAGAGAAGGACAACGATCAAGTAACCGTTCTACCAGACCAACTATTCATACGAACAACCATAGGACGGCACCCATACCTGTCAAACAAGATGAAAAGAAGATTAACCCATGGGTTAGCCCCCATGAGTTAAAGAAGATTGACAGGTATGGTTCAAGAACGGGAGAGTAGTGGTCACCAGTCGACGACATGAAGACTTGAGGAAGTCATCAGCAACACCATGATGTATTAAACCACAGGTCACCCAGGGATAGCAAAAACACACAAACTACTCTCCCAGCACTATTGGTGACCCATGATGAAACAAAATGTTGCTGGATACGTCCAGGGATGTGCAGAATGTCAAAGGCACAGAGTGAACACTCGTCCCACCAAAGCATCACTGGTACCCATATACCCGCGACCAGGAGCAACCCATTTGAAGTAATCGTGGTGGATTTCATCACTAAGTTACCCCTTCTGATGGGTATGATTCAATACTCACTATTACTGACCATGATTGCTCAAAGGCCTCGATATTCCTCCTGTGTTGAGAAACAATATCAGGAGAGAAACGGCAATACTTTATGCCCAGAAATACTCCCCTGGTTCGGACTACCGAGCAAGGTCATTAGCGACCAAGACCCTCGGTTTGCAGCCAAGTTCATGAGGGAACTATGTCGAGTACTTCAAATCCAGCAGAATATATCAACAGTGTATCACCCAAGAACGATGGACAATCAGAGCACACCAACCAGTGGTTGGAACAATATCTGAGGCTCTGGGCGAACAAACAACAAAACAACTGGTGTCACGATTTGACATCACTCGGACTACTTATCATCTTTTTACGAGGTCTCGGATTCGGGACGCTTACTATACGTTTATGACTACGATAGTAAGCCTCAATTAGTCATGGACACTGGACGCGTCGCCGGTACTGGTTTCACCGGAGTTTCAGGTATTATTAGAACGACAATGACTCATTACTAGTATAGTTGTACTAGGGTTTGGATTCGAAGCTGCGCTTTAAAGCCAGCGAGTAACTGTATATAAACTGTAGTGTCAAGACCAAGGCTCTTCAGCTTGGTCTTCTTGAATCATCACCATTCTCGTCTTCTTCCAATCTTTCGATTGAAGCTTGCCCTTTGGGTACCCTAGTGTCTATAACATTGACCTAGTGGCGGTGCAACTTAGCTAAGTTGCCAGTGTTATCACGATTCATCCATATCGCAAACGTCACGTCGCAGAACTGTTCAAGTCGAACAAGCGTTAGGTGATAACGCTACATTAAGACCAAGCTTCACCGTGGCGTCATCAGAAACTACTCGAGACCGTTGTCAGAACTGTGACGACATCTGGTTCAAACAAGACTAGCGACAACGTACCACAACGATTCCGCAAAATACAGAATACAGGTATAGCAAACCACAGGTACTGAAGGATACCACGCCAGAAGTCGAGAAGATAATCGATCGGTCGCAGTTGAGTTTTTTCGAACGATACGTTTGGGTTGAAATTCGCTGGTTTCAAAGAGAGAAGGAGAGTGGGAAGGTTTTCGACCAGCCTTGGAAGATCTAGGCTGCGACATCTATATCAACGAACTCACACAGGAAGAAGTACAAGAACTAACACCAAATACAAACGTCATCAACTACACCACCTCCATCGCCAAGCATTAAAAGCAACGAGTCTCATCCAACACAATCACCTCTCCCTCTCTACAAGGAGAAAGTTTGGCAACGCAACAGAAGCATTACGACTAGGGCCATGACCACGTCACATCTCATGTCAAACTCAGGCTGCTTCGGGAAGTCTACCGTTCAACCAGTTTATTCTCTCACTAACTCACCAGTGGCACCAACCATCACTGCATTTCGAGCACTCGTGGACCTCCACAACAACAAGGACCACCAAATCCTCCGGAGGAGGAGGCGGTGAGGAGGAGGAGGAGGCGGTGGTGGAGGAGCAGGACCACCGGGGAAACCCACCAGGACCATACAAGCAGCTCAAGCACCCATACCGGCCACACGATAAATTTTGCGGTAACCCACCTGCGGTATTTGCAGGAGATCGTGAAAAGGCCGAAGAATTCCTATGCAATGGAGTTTATACGAAGGAATCAATTCCACCCATTCTATTATGCGCAACCCATACCAGAAAGCTATGTTGTTTCTCACCTATATTCAGGGAACTGCGGTAACCGAATGGGTAGGATCAATGGTAGCCTGGTTACGAGTACAAGTGGACGTCAACGGACGAACCCTTCGACAATTGGTTGTGGTACAACACTCACACATCGTTTATGAGGCAATACGCAGACACCTTGAAGGAAGAAAAAGCGCAAACCGAGTTGCGTAGGGGCATCAAAATGGAAAAAGGAGATATCGATGCGTACGTGGCCAAATTTGAACAATTGGTCAGATACGCTGGCTACAACATAGATCAACCAATGGTCCTGGACCTATTTGCAAATGGGTTACCGGGAAACTACACGAAACTATCTATCTCCACGATGGTCCTACCGACTATGAAGACTGGAAAAGGGCAGCCATCAACGGCAAGGCCAGTACCTCCATATGAAAAAAAAAATCGATCAATACAAATACAACCTCGCCATCACCACCAACTCAAACAAATGGAGACAGTTCAGACGTCATCCAGATGCGATGGATACGTCAGCGATCGAGCCAGGCTAGAGGACGATTGCGCACGCGAAGAGTTTGGCAACCAAGGCCTATCTCAATAACTTCGCAACCCCTTTCAAACCTGAGAGGGTTCTTGCGAAGGAGGCAACCCCCAGACTCAGGGAAGTAATTTGCTATAATTGTCAAAAGAAAGGACACCTCAGTCGCAATTGTCCCAGCCACGTCAACCACGCAATCCACCAAGGCCTTTAGCAATTCAGAGGCCTAGAAGTGTGGATGATCGCTCTGAATAGGAGAAGATCTCCACATCGCTCAAATGGTAGCGGATAAGCACTACCGAAGAAAGGAAAAGATTGGCTGCGAACTGCGGCCAATGAAACCGAAGAATTCAAAGCCATGGCATGCAGGAGTTGATGGGAATAAGGATTTTGGGGACGCCTAACCCGACGGCCTGGGTGAGGGCTCTACGTTGTAATGCTGTATACATAACTCGCTTCCGTTCTATGCGAATTCCAGTATCGATCCGAACCAGCAGCAACAAGGCCGATATAAAAACATTAGTAGATTCAGGAGCACGGACAATTTCATAAATCGATTTGTGAAACGAATGGGATTGGGTACCCCTTGCCAACCAAAACAATTATTCAATAGATGACACCTAAACAAAAAGGGATCAGTCACTCATTTGTCGATTACAAATATTGACAAAAGGAATTACAGGAAAATGAGATTCCTCTAGCGATATCGGAAAAGAGGATCTCCTCTTGGATATCCATGGCTCAGCACTTTCGAACCAAAGTTCAGTTGGAAGCATGGCACGATTGATGAAAATGTATTACCAATCGTGATCAAATCATGCCATCCCAAGGTCAACGTCAATGTAGTAGCTCGCCTACTTTCGATGTCAAAAGACAATATTGTCGCAAAATTAGGGGAGCATAGCTCTATCAAAGGCCGCCACTGATCTTCGCCATAGCCGCAGGACCCAAGGAAGAGATCCAAATACCGGAAGATATGACGATTTCAAAAAGGTTTTAGCAAAGAAGAATCCCACCGATTCCCCCTTCACGGGAATGGGATCATGCTATCGAACTCAAAACCAACACTCCAGACCATATCAATTGTTCTATATACGAACTCTCACAATCGGAAGACAAACCATTACGTGATTTTATCACGGAACAACTCAACAAAGGTACATCAGACCCTCTAAATCGCAGTACGCCTCTCCGTTCTTTTTTGTCAAAAAGAAGGACGGAAAACTACGCCCAGTACAGGATTATCGGCGGATCAACGAATTCACAATCCGCAACAATTACCCTGCCATTGATTCAAACCCTCATAAAGACCTTAGCGGTGCACATATATATACTAAACTGACGTACGATGGGGATACAACAATATCCGCATCAAGGCAGGTGATGAACATAAAGCGGCGTTTAAAACGCCATATGGACTTTCGAACCTACCGTAATGTTTTCGGATTAACAAATTCACCCGCCACGTTCCAAACCATGATGAATCACATCTATCGGACACGATTGCGAAACACGACGTCAAAGGACCACCATTCGGGTTTATATGGATGACATCGGCATCGCTACCGGACAAATATTACTGATCATATCAATGCAGTTCGGGATGTACTATCGGTGGCTGCGAAGTACGACCTATTTTTCAACCGGAGAAGTGCACCTTTCACTCAACGTCTCTCGATTACCTGGGGGTAATCCTTGAAAAAGGGGTAACACGTATGGACCCTGTAAAAATCGCGGGCATTAAAAATTGGCCAACGCCAACTAAAGTTAAGGACGTACGATCTTTTTGGGTTTTTGCAATTTTTACCGTCTATTCATCAAAGGATTTGCGTCAATTGCCAAACCACTGAACAATCTCACGAAGAAAACAACGGAATGGCAATGGGGTTCAACGGAACAACAGCATTCGAAGTATTGAAGAGACGGGTTACAAGTGAACCTGTATTGGCACACCCGGTACTGAAGGATCAATTCGATTGGAAGTAGATGCATCAGGTTTCGCGGTGGGAGCGGTGTTACTCCAAAAGAAAACTGATGGCAAAAGACATCCTATAGGCTATTACTCCGCAACCCTCAACACAGCGGAACGAAATTATGACATCTACGACCTTGAACTATTGGCAATGTCAAGGCCTTACGACACTGGAGGCCTTTATTAGCGGGATCACCCCATAAAATCAAAGTATTCTCGGATCACATGAACTTGCGGTATTGGAGAGAACCACAGAAGATCAGTCGACGAGTCGCAAGGGAAGTACTGGAATTGTTGGAATACGATCTCGAAATTCACCACATAAAGGGGACTGCGAACGGACGAGCAGATGCATTGTCAAACGACCCGATTACGATCATGGGGAACAAGACAATGAAAATGTCACGGGTTACCAGACAAACTATTCATACGAACCAACCACACACACCCGTACAGGCATGCCTATCCATTCGTTCGCAACAATCGTGGTAGAAGAAATGGGGGTCGATCAATCATAAAGACGACAAGACGAAGATGTTATCAAACCCTGGGTAGTCCACACAAAACTGAAAAAGATCAACGGAGTTTGGTACAAGGAAGGAAGGAGAGTAATCAATCACCAAGGGAAGTGACGAGCAGAAATCATAATCGCCGCTCATCATGACACCCCAGTACACGGCCACCCAGGAATCAATAAGACGGCAAAATAGTAGAACGATACTATTGGTGGCCGACGATACGACCAGACGTATTGGCTTACGTACGAGGTTGTGCAGAATGCCAAAGGCATAAAGTCAATAATCGCCCTATTCGGGCCGCACTACAACCCATATTTCCCAAACCAGAAGCTATGCCGTTCGAAACTATCGCTCTCGATTTCATCACTAAGTTACCAATCGCACAGGGCTATGATTCAATTCTTACGGTCACAGATCACGACTGTACCAAGGCATCGGTGTTCATTCCTTGTAATGAGGAAATCGATGCGGAAGAAACAGCAGCTTTATACATCAAACACGTATTCATGCGATACGGACTACCAAACAAAAATTATCAGCGATAGAGACCCTAGATTTGCGTCCAAATTCACAAGGAACTATGCAACAATTGGGGATTAGTCAAAATATCTCTACCGCATATCACCCTCGAACAGATGGACAATCGGAGCGGACAAATCAATGGCTCGAACAATATCTCCGATTTTGGGTAAATGAACGACAAGACAATTGGAATCTTTATCTTCCAATAGCAGAATTCACGCATAACAATTGGCCCAATGAGGCCACAGGGCAGTCTCCATTCTTCTTATTGATGGGGCATAATCCTCGTGCTGATTGGAACTCTACACCCAGTCCTTTACCGCAAGTAGCGTTACGCCTTGATCAATTCAAACAAGCACGGGAACACGCTCAGAGACAGATCATTAAGGCCAGAAGTCATGGGTATTGCATAAAGATACGCCCAAATTCCAGATAGGGGACCGCGTATGGCTAGAAGGGCGTCACTTGAGGACTCACCAGCCGAGCGCCAAGCTTGCGCCCAAAAGACATGGACCCTTCCAGATCATCCAGGTGATGTCCCAGTCAATTATCGATTGGAATTGCCTACCAAATGGAGTATCCATGACGTTTTTCACATCGATCTTCTCACCCCTATCGTGAGACTTCCTTTCACGGACCAAATTTCCCAAGACCTCCCCCTGAATTAATTGATGGGGAAGAAGAATACGAAATTGAGAAGATTCTAGACCAACGGCAATTCGGCAGGACAAGGCGCAAACAATTCCTTATCAAATGGAAGGGGTATCCAGACTCGGAGTCACAGTGGGTCAACGCCACTGACGTACATGCCCCTGACGCACTAGCTGAGTTCAAAAGGTCTTTGAATCCATCCCCCTCACGTATAAAAGCAGGCTCTTCCTTGAATGAAGCGCATCAGTTCTTCCTCCGTTGAACGATGACCACTTCCCCTTCTTCTTCTACACACACTACTACACCCTCTTACCATGCTCCCGCCATCTCCACCGACAAGCCCACTTACGCTGAAGTCGCCACAGCCTTTCAATGCATTGAAGCGGGAGACATCATCCCCGAAACCCCTGATGTATGCGGATACGACGCTGGAGGATTGGAGGAAGACCAATCGAGCGTGGAGGAGGGAGCTCCTACTCGCGTCGAGAACCTCCTTATTCCACAAACGCTTGTCCAGATTCCAAGCGTCTCCGACATCGACGACGTGGCCCGAGTTTGTGGCCACTGTAAGCAAACCGCCCTGTCATGTCCAGGCCATCCTGACATCGCCAACTCCCACATCCACTACGACTGCGGACAACTCATCAACAACTGTACATGTAATCACGACCCCGTCTGTGTCCCTCCGCCGCCAACGCCTCGATATATCAATGTCGACCCCCCTACCAACGTCATCATGGACCCCGCAACGTCCTGGGGTATTCACATCCATGCCACCCTCCGAGCTCGGGAAGATGACTCGGATAAAGAAAACCAAGATCCCCGCCAAGTACCGAGACCCCAAGATGAAGGGGTACCACTTGTGCCGCAGAGGGGACGGCGTGGAAGAAGAGCTGGTGTGGCAACGCCAAAAGAAAGCCCTTGTTTCCCTGACTATCGTGGAGGAGGAGCTCCGGCTGAGAGACAACACGCTCAGGACAAGGCCGACGCTCCCGACGGCTTTGAACTGAACATTCCCCCTAGGTACATCGCTTTCAGAATGACCATTAATGGACACGTCACTGTTGCCAAGTACATTCACGTGATGCCTGGCAACAACCCCATTGTGTACGGATGTATGGAGAAGGGAGGAGAAATTCAACAAGGTGAAGTCCACGCCGCTCCTGATTTTGATGCCGTGGATAACGACCGCCATTACGAGCACGACCAATTGCGCTACTTGCGCCAAGATTATGGTGATCGCCACGGGGTCGATTTGGCCATGGCGCAGATCCCAGATCGGTCGTTGTGGGCGGAGGTCCTCCGATACCGTGCTGTCACAAGCCGGTATTCCGAACTCGGTGAGCGGATCACCGCTCTTGAAAATGAACAGTACGTCGTCGGCAATGAGGTCAGGAAGTGTACGCGCAGACTAGAGGAAGCCAATGGGCTTCAGAGGATCATGGATCAAGAGGTTTCTATTAGCCGAGGTGCGACTATTATCCCTTGGGTTTTCGAACGTGGGCGTTCTGCCTGAAAAAGGGGTAATGTCACGATTTGACATCGCTCGGACTACTTATCATCGTTTTTACGAGGTCTCGGAGTTCGGGACGCTTACTATACGGTTATGACTACGATAGTAAGCCTCAATTAGTCATGGACACTGATGCGTCGCCGGTACTTGGTTTCACCGGAGTTTCAGGTATTATTAGAACGGACAATGACTCATTACTAGTATAGTTGTACTAGGGTTTGGATTCGAAGCTGCGCTTTAAAGCCAGTGAGTACTTGTATATAAACTGTAGTGACAAGACCAAGGCTCTTCAGCTTGGTCTTCTTGAATCATCACCCATCTCATCTTATTCCAATCTTTCGATTGAAGCTTGCCCTTCGGGTACCCTAGTGTCTATAGCGATCGACCTAGTGGCAGTGCAACTTAGCTAAGTTGCCAAGTGTTATCATGATTCATCCATATCCGCAAACGTCACGTCGCAGAACTGTTCAAGTCGAACAAGCGTTAGGTGATAACGCTACAACTGGGCCACGCAATTACCACTAGCTGAGTTCGCCCACAATAATGCGATAAGTAGCACCACTAAGCAAACCCCTTTCTTCACTCTCATGGGGTATCATCCGAAAGATAGATGGGTGCCAGGTCCAATCAGTCTGCCAAGTGTACACAACTGTCTAGAACAATTAAAGGAGGCCCATCGGAGCGCGCAGGAGAACATGACGAAAGCCCAAGCCTCATGGATCAAACATAAAGATACACCCAAGTACGCCATAGGGGATCAAGTGTGGCTAGATGGGCGCAATCTACAAACCAATCAACCAACGGCCAAGCTTGCGCCCAGGAGGCAAGGACCATTTGAGGTGGTACAGGTGATGTCCCCTGTGAATTACCAGCTCAAACTACCTCTACAATGGAAGATACATGATGTGTTTCACACAGACTTACTCACGCCTTACAAAGAAACACGCATGCACAGTGTAAACTATCTGCGCCCACCACCAGAATTAGTAGAAGGTGTGGAAGAATATGAAGTCGAAAAAGTACTAGACTTGAGGAGACACGGAAGAGGGCACAAACTCCAGTACCTCATCAAATGGAAAGGTTATGCCGACTCAGAAAACCAGTGGGTCCCATGGGACGATGTTCATGCGGAGAAAGAGATAAGGAAGTTCAAGCGGTCTAACCCGAAAGCTGAAACTCACATAAAAGCAGCCTTGACAGAACAACTTGAACCTCCATCCACTTCTACAATGTCCTATCTCCCTCTCACCATTATCAACATTGACGAGATCCCCTATGTCAACACCCTCGCCACCTACGACTCCAACAACAACGTGGACAACCCCTTCTGTTCCACTGTGGAACATGTCCGAGCAGTCACTGAGCAAGACCAAGCCGACCGAGAACAACGAGAGCGAGACCTGGCTGAGGCTCACCGGAGATTCCCCACACCCACAAGCGGCCGAGTGGAAGAAGATGAGGGAGGACTACTGGCTGTTGAAGCAGGTGATGGAAGTGTGGAGACTGGATCAGGTAGTGAAGAGGATGGCAAAGGAGAGACGGATGAGGATACGGTTGCTGATGAGGCAAGTACCCTCCAGCCCTCCACCGCCTACACATCAACTACTGCCATCGATCGATACGACAGTGACAACTCATCCAATGAGTCGTACCACGAGGCACGGGTCGTATGCACCAGATGCGACAACCCTCCAAACTACTGCCACTGCGTCCCAGAACGTGTGCCTCCCTGAACAATCATGGACACCGACATTGCTGAAGAAACTGAAGACCACGTACTGCGACCGCCACCCATTGCCATCATATATGGCCCCATGGCGGACGCAGGATATGAGGCGTGAGGGTTACCCCCCTATCATGACTCACGCGACCCGTCCCCCATCACTACGCACCGAACGCATGTGGCGAGGCGCCCTATCCGTTCTGTATCGCCTACCCCAAACAGGTTTGTCCTCAACAACGGGATGAACTGGGTTCCGATGACGATTGAACACAAAGGTCAACGCATCCCTGCCAAGTACGTGTGGGTAAGGATGCTTGACAATTCCAAAGTCTTCGGGACGATGGGAAGATACGCACCTATCTACAGGGGAGATATTCACGCCGAACCATGTCAAGACATGGGGCCTGCAGCTGAGTATAGTCGCGATGAGCTGAAGTACTTCCGTGCTGACTTCCGGGGAAAGCGACAGGTAGACGAGGCCCTCGCTTGGCTAGGAGATATCTCCTTACAAGCTGAAGTGAGGCGCTACCGCACGTCCCAGGAAGTCATCAGTGAGCTGGAAGTGGCGATCAAGAAGCTCGAAGATGATATCTTCATCCATGTCGATCGCTCACGACATTTGGCGGCACATCTGGGAAGGGCGCACGCCCTCAAAAGGGTATGAGATGAACACGAGACAGATGTTGGACTTACAACGGTGACTAATTGGGTAGTCGAGCGTGGGCACTCACCCTTGTGAAGGGGGTGATGTAACAAATCGTTACCTGTAAGCGAGATGACAAGTTGCTCTCGAATACTTACTAAGACGGACTTGTTTGATTACTCACATCTCTGTATGATTACTTAGCAGATTAGTGGATGTTACCAAGCACTAGTAGTAGTGGCTGCATCGCTGACGAAGGCATGTAGCTAGGAGCTAGTTATAAGGCGGCTGTCGACTGATGTGGTTGACAGCTTGACACTTTTGTACCTTCCGGAATCCAAATGGTTATCCTCTTCTCCTTTCAACTGGTTGGCCAGAACAAGCTCTGCTTAGGGAGGCACTTACAGGTGTCCTCATTTGGTCACGCCTACGAGCGTTGACGTATCATTGCTGAGTCACACTATATTCATCACTGCATATCAGCCTAAGTCAGGCTCAGCCTCGTTAGGCATTACACTTCTGTTCTATGCAAATTCCAGTATCCATTCAAACCAGCAGCAACAAGGCCAATATCAGAGTGCTAGTAGATTCAGGTGCCACGGACAACTTTATCGATTACCGTTTTGTCCAAAGAATGGGGTTAGGAATGGCTTCGCTGCTGTAACCCCGACAACTCTATAACATAGACGACACAAGCAACAAAAGGGGAGTGATTACTCACTTTGTGGACTTACAAACATTGACTAATGGTCTTAGTAATGACAGGAGGTTCCTCATAACCAACCTAGGAAAAGAAGACATTCTCCTAGGTTATCTGTGGCTTAGCACATTCGAGCCCAAGTTCAGTTGGAAACACGGGACCATTGACGAAAACCTCCTACCAATAGTCATCAAATCCACTTCTCCCCATATCAACCAACATGTCGTTGCACATCTTCTGTCTGAAGCCGAAAAGCACAACATCTTCATGGACTTGGTGACGCAGTGCTCCATAAAAGGAGCTGCTACAGACTTAGCTATCACTGCAGGACCAAAAGAAGAGACACCCATACCAGAGGAATATCAGGAATTCCAAAAGGTATTTAGCGAGGAAGAATCACAATGCTTTCCCCCATCAAGAGAGTGGGATCATGCTATCGAGTTCAAAAAGAACACTCCCAATCACATCAATTGTTCAATATATGAACTCTCCCAACTAGAAGATCAACCACTATGAACCTTCATCACGGAACAACTAAACAAAGGGTACATTAGACTGTCCAAGTCGCAGTACACATCACCATTCTTCTTTGTTAAAAAGAAGGATGGAAAGCTACATCCGGTACAGGATTACAGGCAAATTAATGAATTTACTATTCGCAACAACTACCCGCTTCCTCTCATTCAAACTCTCATAAAAGACCTTAGCGGTGCTCACATATACACCAAACTTGATGTGCGATGGGGATACAATAACATCCACATTAAGGCAGGAGACAAACACAAAGCAGCGTTTAAAACACCATATGGACTTTTTGAACCAACAGTTATGTTTTTTTGGACTCACCAATTCACCAGCTACATTTCAAACTATGATGAATCATATTTATAGAGACACAATTGCAAAACATGAAGCCAGAGGAACAACAATTCATGCCTACATGGATGACATTGGCATTGCAACTCATACCAAATTGTTGGACCATATCAATGCAGTCAAAGATGTTCTTGCCATGGCCCTAAAATATGTCCTGTATTTCAAGCCAGAAAAATGCACCTTCCACTCACCGTCCCTTGATTACCTGGGGGTAATCCTTGAAAAGGGGGTAACACATATGGACCCTATCAAAATTGCTGGCATAAAACAATGGCCAACGCAGAAAAAGGTCAAGGACATATGTGTGATGAGTGCTCACTGTTTATACGCAACAGCAAGGCTCAAGGTCACAAGGATCAGGGTGGCTGATGTCGAACCAAACAAGGAGTAGAACAGGGACAAGGAACTATGGACCACGAGTAGCAGAACTAGGATGAGGAACAACCCAATGGTGGGAAGCTGCTCTGAAGACAAGAAGGTACAAGTGGGGATGTCGCAAGTGGACAGTCTGAGGGACTGTCTGTTACATTGCTCCAGCTTATATACCTGAATACATGGTCTGTGCGTACTTTAGGGGAGGCCCAACTCCGCTCCACAGGTGGGCTCATGGAATACTCTAGAAGCGTTCTAAAGATAGCGTGGAATGTGCTGGAAGGTTTCTAAGTATATCGTCCAATGGCATTAACCCCTGACAAGCTCCGCTCATCAGGTGATTGATCAACAATCTTCGTTTACCGATCAACGGACTTTGTTTATCAATCAACAATCTTTTGTTGATTGATCAACAAACAAGTCATGTGAGGTCATCTGACCTTTCGCTTGGTAAGTCCCGGCTCCGGACCGGGTCTTTCTTGAATAGGAAGGAAAGGATTATCCAATCCTTTCACGCGCGTCGTCTTGGCTAGTTCTACTAGTCCAATACTTCGTATTCCTGGGTTTGTGCACGCGTTCCCTTGCGCACTCCTGGGTATTCCGGATAAGTCGCGGACCGAGGCATAGGTTCGTGACAATATGATCTTTTCTAGGCTTTTGCAATTTTTATTGCCTTTTTATCAGAGGTTTTGCAGCAATCACTAAACCACTTAACAAACTCACCAAGAAGACGACTGAATGGACATGGGGTGAACCCTAACAACAGGCGTTTGACAAATTAAAGCAAAGGGTTACAAATGAACCAGTACTGGCACACCCGGTATTACAAGATCAATTCGAACTGGAGGTGGATGCATCAGGTTTTGCGGTGGGAGCCGTGCTACTTAAAATGAAATCTGATTGTAAAAAGCATCCCATAGGCTATTATTCTGCAACCCTGAATGCAATGGAACGAAATTATGACATATACAACTTGGAACTGCTAGTCATTGTCAAAGCGCTGCATCATTGGAGACCTTTACTTGCGGGATCACCACACAAAATCAAGGTCTTCTCTGATCACATGAATCTATGGTATTGGAGAGAACTGCAGAAGATCAGTTGGCAGGTTGCAAGGGAAGTACTAGAATTGTCAGAGTACGACCTTGAGATTCACCACATAAAAGGCACCACCAATGGTCGTGCCCACGCGTTGTCAAGAAGACCCGATTACAATCAAGGGGAACAAGACAATGAAAATGTCACAGTCCTGCCAGACGAACTATTCATATGAACTTCATCCATTCATCGCACAGGAATGCCGATCCATCCAACAAAAGTTCTATTGGTAAAAGAAATGACGTCAACTAAGGCTAGCAATGCTCAAGATGAAAATGTCATCAAACCATGGGTGGACCCCCACAAACTAAAGAAGATGAAGGAGTCTGGTATAAAGAAGGAAGATGAGTAGTCACGAAGGGAAGTGATGAACAGAAAAACATAATAGCCACTCATCATGACACCCCAGTGCACAGACACCCAGGAATCAACAAACTGGCAAGATATTGGAGCAATATTATTGGTGGCCAACATTATGCCAAGACGTATTAGCATACATACAAGGTTGCACAGAATGTCAACAACACAAGGTCAATAACCGACCTACTAAAGCCTCCCTTCAACCAATCTTTCCAAAACTGGAAGCTATGCCCTTCGAAACTATTACTCTTGATTTTATTACTAAATTGCCCATCACTCAAGGCTATGATTCAATCCTCACCGTCACCAATCACAACTGCACCAAGGCTTCTGTCTTCATTCCTTGTAATGAAGAAATCAATGCAGAAGAAACAGCTGCACTATATGTTAAACATGTTTTTGCACGCTATGGACTCCCCACTAAATTATAAGCAACAGGGATCCCAGATTTGCATCAAAGTTCATGAGGGAACTCTGCAAACAACTGGGAATTACCCAAAACATTTCGACGGCATATCATCCATGTACTGACGGTCAGTCAGAATGAACTAACCAATGGCTGGGGCAATATCTACATTTTTGGGTAAATGAGTGGCAAGACAATTGGAATCTTTATCTTCCACTCACGGAATTCATGCATAACAATTGGCCTAATGAGGCCACAGGACAGTCCCCCTTTTTCCTTCTGATGGGCCACCATCCACACGCTGATTGGAACTCCACACCTAGCCTGATTCCCCAAGTGGCATTGTGCTTAGACCAATTCAAACAGGCCAGGGAACATGCCCAACAACAAATCATCAAGGCACATAAGTCATGAGTAAAACACCAAAACACACCCCAATTTCAAAAAGGGGATTGTGTTTGGTTGGAAGGACGTCATCTGAGGACCCATCAACCTAGCGCCAAACTTGCGCCCAAGCAACATGGGCCCTTCCAGGTTGTCCAGGTGATGTCACCAGTTAATTATAGACTGGAATTACCCACGAAGTGGAGTATTCATGATGTCTTTCACATTGATCTTCTCACACCATACCGAGAAACTTCCTTTCATGGCCCTAACTTCTCAAGACCTCCCCCTGAATTAATCGATGGACAAGAAGAATACAAGGTTGAGAAGATTCTAGACCAACGGCAATTTGGCAGGACCAGGCACAAACAATTCCTTGTCAAATGGAAGGGATATCCAGACTTGGAGTCACAGTGGGTCAACGCCACTGACGTCCATGCTCCAGAAGCCATAGCTGAGTTTAAACAATCTCAAACTCCAATCCCTTCACATATAAGAACCGCTGTTTCTAGCAAGATGCCCATCAGTTCTTCCTCCAAACTACTATGTCCACTTCGCCTTGCTCTATCACTCAGAATGTCCTCTCCGCTCCCACCATTGCTTCTCCCATCCTCACTACCAGAGAGTCCACAGCCCGAGCCCTCATCGCAGCCTTCAGTGTTGTTGAACCTGGAGATATCCTCCCAGAAACCCCTGATGTACTTGGACACAACTCTAGTGGACTGGAGGAAGACTCAGAGGAGGTGGAGATGGGAGCAACTCCTCTCTGCCAGAACTTCCTTGTTCTACAAACACTTATCAAGGTGCCAAGCAGTTTGGACCTCAGTGACGTGGTCAGAGTTTGTGGAACTTGTAAGCAAACCACCTTGTCATGTCCAGGTCATCCTTTCTCTGACATCCATTATGAGGGCAGACAACCAGTCAACCTTTGCACATGTAACGACCAGCCCCTCTTCATCCCTCTGATGCCAACACCTCAATATGTTAATGTCGACCCCCCTCACTGCACCATCCTTGACCCTGCAACATCCTGGGGTGTTCATGCCTGCACCATCACTAGGGAAGATGACTCCAACAAAGAAAACCAAGATCCCTCTATGGTTCCGGGATCCGTCGATGAAGGGATATCATTTGAAGCACGACGAACTTGTCAGGGACATCAAGGAGGTGTGGGACCAGCAAAAGAGGGCCCTTGCTTCCCAGACTACCAGGGTAATGTAGTCATTGCTGATGGACAACGTGCCCAGGATAAAGCTGATGCCCCTGATGGCTTCGAGCTTAACATTCCCCCTTCGTTCATTCCTTTTCGCTTAACACTTGGCAGGCATCAAACAGTTGCCAAGTACATCCATGTGATGCTGAGCAACAACCCCATTGTCTACGGCTGTATGGAGAAAGGGGGAGAGATCCAACAGGGTGAGATTCATGCTGCTCCAGACTTCAACACTGACGGTACTTGCAATTACATGCACAATCAATTGCACTATCTGCGTAATGACTACGGTGATTGCCACAGAGTTGACCTCGCTATGGCACAGATCCCTGATTGTTCGCTGTGGGCTGAAGTGCAGCAGTACCGTCACGTGTCACAGTGGTATGAAGATCTTGCCAAGGTGATTGAGGCCCTCAAGAGTGAACAGTACATGGTCAGCAATGAGGTATGCAAGTGTACTCACCGATTGGAGGTGGCCAATGGGCTTCAGCGGATTATGGACCAAGAAGTTACGGTAAGTCGGGGAGCTACCATTATCCCTTGGGTTTTTGAAGTGGACGTTCAACCTGAAAGGGGGTAATGTCACATTGGACATCATATCGTGTTGTTACTCATCATCTTGATGTGTTTACAGAAGTACGGGATGCGTACTACTTGGTTGTGACTATGATAGTAAGCACTTATTAGTCACAGACACTTACAGTCGCTGGTGATTGGGCTTGCTGGTGTTTCAGGTATTTTTAGGACTTGATCATGACTCGATACTAGGATGCTGTACTAGGGTTTCATCTTCCAGCTGTGCTTTAAAGCCAGCGAGTAACTGTATATAAACTGTAGTAGGAAGACCATAGCTCGCCAGCTTGGTCTTCTTGAATCATCACATCTCTTGTCATCTTCAAAGACATCTTGTCTCTTTCCAATCAATCGATTGAAGCTTACCCCTTGAGATACCCTAGTGTCAACCAAGTGACCTAGTGGCTGTGTGACTCTGCTAAGTCACCTGTGATTTCATTATTCATCCATATCATCGACCACCACATCGTAACAGAGTTCAAGTCAAACCAGCATTTAGTGATAATGCTACAAGGGTGGTCTGTGCACACATGGTCTGTGCACCCCAATACAGCACGTGCGTGTATTGCCACGTCAACTGATCTAAATACAGCTACTACCGGTATCTTTGTTTATACAGAACAAAGAAACTACTATTCATGGAACAAAGACAATAATTATATCTTAAAATAGTCCATTCCCATAAGGGGATCAATGCAGATACCGATAGACACAGGATGACTCAATCATCCTTACAACATGGGAATCTGGATAACCAGTTCGTGTCAACATCCCTCCATGATTGAGGCATGCTCTATAGACAGACATACTTATTATACTTTTTTAGTGTAACATGGGGTAATTGATTTGCAGGAATACCAAGGTTTTACAGAGACGTTTGTGGATATATGACCTATGCAGGTCATCCCATCTCATACCTAGTACCCTTATTTGAGCCTTTTATCCTCCTGCTCAGGAGAAGAGGCAGCAACTGCTCAACCTCTTTGAGCCCCAAGTACAAAGTATAGAAAGTTGGTGAGGAATAGGGTCGCATCACAAGTTCCACAAAAGATGCCTAGAAATGGCAATGGCTCAAAGCCATAGTTTCAAGGAACTTCTCTGATTTTTATAGTGGAGCTGCATATCCCTTCTGTCCATCTATGTAGCAAAACCAAGACCATTGACTAGACTGTTGAAAGATGCTCTGGGTAGTGACTTTGTAAGGCCATCAGCCAGCATCTCACCTGTAGGGGTGCGTACAAGCTCTACTGCTTGTTTAGCAACATATTCCCTAATAGCATGGTGCTTAATGGTTATGTGCTTAGAGCGCCTTCCAGTGATAGGGTTTTGGGACAAGTCCACAGCCCCCTTGTTATCACAGTGGAGAGGAATGGGGGAGGATACCTCATACCCCAGCTCTTTAAGATATGTCCTATACCACATTGCCTGATTTGAAGCCTCACAAAGGCACATATATTTAGCTTCAGTGGTGGACTGGGCAATTGTCTTCTGCTTTTGTGATGACCATGAAATGGCGGCATTTGCAAGAATAAAGACAAATCCCAAAGTGGAGTGCCTGTCCTCTTGATCTCCCCAAGAAGAGTCAGCATAGCCATGAAGGCCATCCCCACTTTTCCCTCCAGTGTAGAGCAATGCCAAGTCCTTAGTGGTGTTTAGATATGCAAGGACATATTTGGCAAGTCTAAAATGGTGCTTGGAGGGATTGGAAGTGTATTGACTCAGGCGTCCAACAGGAATGATATATCAGGTTGGCTCCCAATCTGCACATATAGCAGAGACCCAATAATTTGCTGATACTGCTTTATCTCAGCAGCAGAGGCTTGGTCTTCATATTGACCAAGTGATCCTCACAGCCCAAGGGTAGAGGGGTATATACTGGGTTGGAATCCCTCATTCCAAATCTCTCTACAACTGATTCAATATAATCTGTCTGGTTAATTTCCATGGTGCGCGAAGCACAATCTCTGATGATGTTAACACTGAGATATGATTGGATTTCACCAAGATCAGTCATCTCATATCGACTAGATAGAGACTTCTTCAGATCATTGATCTTATCAAGAGAGGACACAGTATAGTGATGTCATCGACATAAAGAATGACAAATAGTGAATCACCCCCCTCATGGCGGTGACACACATATACTCCTGCATCAGAGTATGTACAGGTGAAGCCAAGTTCCTCAAGAACTCCATGAAATTGCAAGTTCCATGCCCACAAAGCTTGCTTCAGGCCATATAGAGCCTTCTGCAGATGACACACCATGTGTTCTGATCCAGCAATGACCAAACCCTGTGGTTGCTCATATAGATCTCCTATCCAGATCGCCATGTAGGAATGCCGACTTGACATCCATCTGGTGAATTTCCCAATTCTCAAGTGTATCTAATGCTAAAAGGAGTCGTAATGACTCAAATTGGGCGACTGGGGAGAAAGTTTCGTCGAAATCCACTCCTTCTATTTGAGTGAATCCCTTAGCCACAAGGTGAGCACAAAAGTGTCCATCTGCTTTCTTTTTGAATACCCATTTAGATTTGACAGCCTTTCTGCCCTCAGGGAGAGCTTCAAGGTGCCAGACCCCAAGATGAGCTAGAGCGTCCATTTCATATTGGCACACTTCTATACACTCATCTGCATCCTTGAATTCATGGCTTCCTTATAAGTGAGAGGGTCCCTATAGCCAGGGGCACCTGCAGCACTAAGGAGCTGAACCAGTCCTATACAACTGCTTCCCTGTTCAAATTCATCATCTGAGTCCTGTGCCGCTCTATACCAAGTCGGTGCACACCGATTCCTAGTGCTGTGCCTTAAATCAGGCATAGCTGGAAGCTCAACTGGCATATCCCTATTGCGATTTTCCTCAAGAGGAGTAAAAGCAGGAGGTGGGATCAGGTTGATAGCTCTAGAACGACGATTGGAAGGTGTATTTGGACGACAAACGGGGGGAGATGTAGCAGTAGGACAAGTAGGTGGTGTATGATATTCTGTTTGAGGTGGAGGTTGGGGTGGTTGGGTGGGAGTGTGTGGCCTTACTTCCTGAGGTGGATCCTCAGGTGCCTCTTGTGTAGGCTGATCCTCTGGTAACTGAGGAGCCTGAGGTGCTTGTGGCAGTGCTGGTGGAGGCTGGGCAGGCTCTCCTGGAAAAGTGACTTCTACTGGGTACTCAAGTGTCTCCCCAGTAGGAATGGAAGGTGGTGGAATAAGGAATGATGGTCTCTGATTGCCCAAATGTTATGACACTAGCCGATTTTCAATTTTTATCATCATGTGACTGTCTTGTTTATCGTTGCTTTCCTTTTACCTGACCACATCCACTCATTACTTTGGACTGATTACTATACTCTTAGATGACGCGGCTCATGACCACATGACTCCTTACTATACATGACTCACATGGCCAGGCCCTTCCAGACCCTGCCCATTTCTTATTGTTCTCTTGCTGCGCATGCTGTTGTGACTCAGTGCGCAGGCCCTTTGTGACCCATTGTTCTTGTTACCTTATTGTTCTCGTTACACTAATTGTTGACGTGACACCATTGTTCTCAGATACTATAAAGTCTGGCTCCTATGTACCATGTAGCTTCAGACTTGACTTCTCCTGTATCTTATAGCACAGTCGTTGTCTAAACCATTTGCTCATTCACCAGTCTGATAAGTTCACCTTGTGTTCACTTATCACCCTCTCACCAAGGAACCCTTCAACTATCCCTTGCACCCTATCCCCTCTCATTGTATCTTTGCTATACTATCCTATTACACCTTGTGCACGTGTTACACCTTGTGCACACATTTGAAGATTCGAAGATTTCAGTACTTTCTCCAAAGCTATTCTTCTCAAATAAAAAACAGTAAATAGTGTAGGTTCCATGGGTATGAGATCACATATAAAAAGGGAAATCGGTCCAAATCAACGACTACAAAAAAATCATAATTCCAATGTATTGGTCTTACACAGGCATCCTCACCCCCAGACCCCAATAACCGCAGTACTTCCACACAAATGTTTTTAGCAGATTCTATAGAACGGTTGTAACTTACTATGTATCTCAAATTTAGAGTCAGTATTCTACAGTGATCGAGCTGCAGAACTAAAACTCACCAAAAGTGACCTTGAGCGTGACTGATTTCGCGTTCCTCTTTCGGTCATGGCCGGCATCTTGGCACAGCTTGGTTTTGACTTCGACATGTGCAGACAGTCGCCACAAATGCCAAAATGCCAACGCTTAATCAGCGTGACAAAAGCATGACAAAAGCATGCAAGAGGTGATACAAGTTTGAATGTCGACTGCCTTTCAAAAGACCACAGAAGCCAGGGAAATAAAAATACTATGACATCTGACATATATTTTTCTATTACTATGTACAATTTGAAGTAGCTACGTTGAGTTGTTGAAGATACAAAAAAAGATTATCGATTTCCAAGCAAAAGGTGTAATAGGATAGTAAGTCCCTTGAGGCGTGCTTAGTACAACTCTATCACAGTAAACTCTCTAAGCGTACTTTACGCTTAGTACTCTGATATCGAACCTCCCCTCTACCCCTTCAGCGTCCTCAGGATCACTAAAGCCAAGTCAGCTGAACGTCCCTGCTGTGACGTAACACCAAATCAGAGTGGGAAGGAAAAATCTGTTCATCAAATATAACATCTTGTGAGATGACGAACAACCAGCTATGTGTCACGTGCGGATCACATGTCATGGCCAGTGGTGTCACCAAGCCGATGAAAGTACGATTCGCATTGCCTGTGAAGGCTGCAGACCCCCCTGAAGTGCGGTTCACTGAAGAAGAAGATGAAGATACGCTGCAAATGGATGCAGATGAGACATATGAGGTCGCGCGAATGTTGAGTACTGAAGATCATTTCATTGTGGACAACAACACTGGCGATGTCATTCGTTTAGGAATGTGTAAGTCTGAGTCACGTGATTAATCATGTGATCAGCAACCCCCAGACCACGTGGATCTGGTCTAAAGGATAAGTCACGGGGGAACAGCGATTACCTCAGGTCGAGATATAATTCCTGAGAGGGTATAGTTGGATGCGGGATTCCCAACATGGTTAGGCTCTGTCCTGTTTAGGTTCTTTCTGATTGGAACATTCTGATGTTGCCTGATGGCTGTACTTATCATGCGCTGATGTTGCGCCGGACGATAATTGGACGATAGTGAGTCACATAGTGTTATCTCTGACTCATAGTGGGGCCTTCTGCCTCATGTACTGTATGGGCTTATCCCTGTTCATTGATTGGATGATAGCTTGGGTCGTTTATCCCTGATAGCTGATTGGACGATACGATATGGTACGATACCTGTTATTATTTGGGACTCAGTTTAGGAGTCAGCCCTGTAGTGTATATAAGGTGCTCTGTCTTGATAGACGAGACCTTATCTTCGTTGTCTTGAGTCTACCCCTCAGTCAATAGAAGTGTTGGCTATTAGTGCCTGTTCCTCTCATCTTGTTGATCCTTGTGTGGTCTGTCCTCTCATCTCTTGAAGATCCCTGTTGTATTCCTCCAGTATAAGTCGAAGCCATTGTCCTTTGGTTCGTCTTTCGTGTTCGACCATTGTTATTCAGCTGTCGTCGGTCTGTTCTTTGATTCAAGGCCATCAAGAGTTCCAAGTCGGAACAACGTTTGGTAGAAACGTTACACTATGTCTATCCCATAGAGTATAACCTTTTGTATCAGGTTCATAGCCCACAAACATGACTTCCTTTGACTTAGGATCTAATTTTCATCAGTTGTGTTCAGGTACATGATAGTGGGCTTTACAGCCAAATACTTTAAAGTGAGAAACATCTGGTACTGTACCATACCAGAGCTCATATGGAGTTTTCCACTGAGTAGAACGGATGGGAGTTCTGTTGTAGATGTAAACAGTGGTCATAACCGCTTGCTCCCAGAAGCCCAGGCTAAGGCCTGCATCATGTAGCATACTAGTGCCTTTTTCCATGATGGTGTGATTAAATCACTCAGCTCTACCATTCTGTTGTGGAGAATGTGGCACAGTGAGTTTATGCTCAATTCTGGCTTCCAAAAGAAGGTTTTTAACCTCCTTGTTCACATACTCACTGCCACAATCAGAATGGAGACACTTTAGTTTATAGTGTTCCAACTGCCTTTCAGCCCATTGCCAGTAGTGCATGAAGGCACCTGAAAGCTGGTCTTTGGACTTTAGAGGAATCACAACCGCAATTCTGGTGTGATCATCGATGAAGGTAGCAAAGTATTTGTTCCCCTGAATAGAGTTACTCTGGAGGGGTCCAACTAAGTTGGAGTGAACTAGTTCAAGTGGCTGTGAAGCACACTTATTGGAAGAAGGGAAAGGATGACGATGGCTCTTGCCTAGCTCACAGCCATGGCAGATACCAGTCTCCTCTGGGGAATTGTTTATGATGAGTCCTTTACAGGAACTCTGAGCATATTTCTTCAGCACTTCTTTGGACATATGTCCCATGCGCTTGTGCCAGGTCTCTAAGCTGGCCGATGCAGAGGCAGTGCTGACACCATATATGTGCTGCACTGAGAGCCAATAAAGGCCTCCAGCTTGAAAACCATCCACTACTGGTTCAAAGTCATATTCGAGGGAGAAACTATTCCCATCGAACTTTGCCAGTCCTCCTTTCTTTGTAAGTGTTGATACAGAAAGGATTCTGTCTTGGGTGGAGGGGATGTGCAGAACATTCTCTAGGACTAAGTCCTTGCTATAAGAAGTTCTGAATATCACAGAGCCCTTGCCAATGGCTTTGATGATGGTGCCATCAGTGTTACGATTTACCGTTTGGGACTGGTAAGCAGGATGACGAGTCGCTCTCAAGGCTTACCAAGGACTTGTATTTGCTTACTGATGTTACCGCGTTTACTTACTCTTACCTCGTCGTTGTCTTACTCATGAACATTACTGTTGATTACTGATAGTCTTACTGTACGATTACTCACGATTACCAAGCGGTAGTAGTAGTGGCGGTATCGCTGACAAAGGCGTACAGCCAGCGTTAGTTATAAGGCAGCTGTCGACTGATGTAGTCGACAGCTTTACTCTTTTGTACCATCTCTGAATCCAGTCTGGTCTTTCATCGGAAACCCAGACCGCTGAACGCTTCCTTAGGAAGGCACTTTCAGGTGTCCTTACTCTTGGTCACGCCTGCGGCGTTGACTTGCAGACTGCTAAGTCGTTCTCCTCTACCACTGCGTATCAAAGGCCTAAGTCAGGCTCGGGTCGAATGCGACCATAACATCAGAGTAAAGCTCTTCTTTATACACCGTGGCGATCATCACAACAAAGGACGGTTGGGAGTTCCAACCTTTTCAAGTCAACTCCAGGGAACGGGATGCTCCTGCAAGATACGTCATCAACCGTATCTGGTGGAGGACAATTCCCGACGATAGGAGGGCAGGAGATCTAGACCACTTCAACACCGGGTATTATGCAGAAGCAAGCACTGCTCAAAGATTTCATCCTATCATCTTTCATCACGGAAGGTGCTGCTGGTTAGAACTTAGGTGGAACCGAACTCTCCATCACTTCGAAGCGGCCAGGCCAGCTGGCGACGATCTCAATTGCAACATACCACTAGCAGACGCATTACCAGTCGAAGAACAAGGAAGGATCGACGGAGAACCAGAAGAAGAGTACGAACCCATATCTCTAGATTACAACACCGAACACCCGCAAGATCAGACACCAGCCATACTAGCGAACAAGTACTGACACCATCAATAGCAGAAGAACCTGAACACATTTACATTCAAGAAGAAGAACCTGCCATCGAGGAAATCATCCAGCATACAGCTATGTTGCATATTCCAGATCCCATCCAATGGCCACTCAAACCATTGTCAAAGAACCAGCCCCGCTAGTAATCGACAACGAACAGGTCATATAGTAGATATGAACCCAGAAGACTTACAAGCCACACGAAGGGCCATGGGGCCTGATGAACCAGATCAACCTGGGGGTTTTGATTTCGACTACAACAAACCACCCCCTCAACCATACGAACAAATCAATTGAGGCGATGGGATATGAGGATACCCATACAGACGTCAATGGGACCAAGGAGGCCCACCACCTATAGGGCCACCACAAGGAGGAGGAGGTCCACCACTGGCAGGAGGTCCACCACTGGCAGGGGGAAATCAAGGAGGACACCCACAAGGTGGCCAAACAACTGACAAGTTTATAGGCAATCCCCCAAGCCCCTTTAGCGGGGACCGATCGAAGGTAGAAGGATTCATCCTCCAATGGGAAGTATACGCGGGGGTCAACGCCAGTCATTCAGCCATGAGGAACAAGTATCAAAAAGCTATGTTGTTCCTCACCTATGTTCAAGGAGATCTAGTTAATGCCTGGGTCATGTCTGCAAGCCAATGGCTCGTCAGAGAAGTAACAAGGGGCGTCAGCCAATTCGACAACAGGCTATGGGATAATATCCTACAAGCCTTTCGGCGACAATTCGCCAATGTACTCAGCAAGGAACGCGCCCAAGCCCAGCTCAACGCTGGAATCCAGATGAAAGAGGGAAAAATTGACGACTACATCGCTCTATTCGAACAATTGGTTCGATACGCAGGATACGACATCAACGCCGAACAAACCCTCAAGTACTTCATAAAAGGATTACCAAGGACACTATATGAAGCCATGTATCAACATGATGACCCCCAGACATATGAAGACTGGAGAGCATTGGCTCTCAGAAGACAACAAAAGTGGATCCACATGCAGATGGTGCGCGGTAACCTTGACATGTTCAAGAACTCTAACAAAAATCACTCAGGAGTACTGGCAAAACTGCTTGCTCCGTTACCACACCCAGACACAATGGACACATTGGCGGATCGAGTCAGAGGAAGACTCGCAGGGGCAGAGGATGTTCTCAACACACCGTGACCACCATTCCAACCAAGAGGAGGATATCTCCAATGACAAAGAGAAAATAGAGGCATCAGAGACTTCAGTCAAACGCAATGCTACAACTGCGGAAAAATGGGGCACATCAGCCAAGACTGTCGCCAACCAAAGCAGAACAGACGACTGCAACAAATAAGGGGGACAGAAAGCGGGCCAAAGACTGATGAAGACAAAGCCGAAGACTGGCTGAGGGGAGTCGCCAGTGAAGGAGATGATGTAAAGGGCCTCATTCTCCAGAAATTGATGGGGACGGATTTTTCCAACGCCTAAACCCGGTGGCCTGGGTGAGGGCACTTCATTGTAACTCTGTGTACATTACACGCTATCGATCTATGCAAGTTCCAGTTCAACTTGACACACGTTACAACATGGCCGACATAAAAGCACTAGTGGACTCTGGGGCCACTGATAATTTCGTGAGCGCGCGCTTTCTCAAGAAAATGGGAATAAAAATGCGTCTCCTAGAAAGCCCAAAACGGATATATAATATCGATGACACCACAAATAAAGCAGGGCACATCACCAGCTACGTCATCCTCCGCATCAATGTAGGAGGAAATGACAAAGAAATGAGGCTCTTAGTCACCAATATAGGGAAGGAGGACATCCTTTTTGGATATCCTTGGCTTGCCACTTACGAACCAAAGTTCAACTGGAGGACGGGACACTTAACCAAGCACATCTCCCAATCATTGTCAAAACGGTCAACGCGGCTAGCCGGCGCGATGTACTCGCACACCTACTAACAAAAGAAAAGGAGGACATTGTCACCCAATTGGAAGGGGAAGACGCAAGAGGACGATGATTGGTCATACTGACCAACAAACAAACAATCGAAAAGCCAAAGGAGGAGACAACTCCGATTTTACCTCCACAATACGAGGCATTTTGAAAGGTTTTTGATGAAGAAGCATCAACCAGGCTGCCAGATCGAAGACCTTGCGATCATGCCATAACACTCCTCCCTAATGACCCAAAAGCACTGACATGCAGGATTTACCCCATGACTCGCAACGAAGACGACACACTCGATGCGTTCATCGATGAACATCTCAAAAAGGGGTATATCAGACCGTCACAATCGCCCTACACCTCATCTTTCTTCTTCATTAAAAAGAAAGATGGAAAACTGCGACCAGTCCAAGATTACCAAGCAATAAACCGATGGACGATACGGAACCAGTACCCCCTTCCTCTCATAACAGATCTTATGAGAGACCTTGGGGGAGCGGTTATATTCTTGAAATTTGATGTAAGGCAAGGCTACAACAATATCCGGATTAAGGAGGGGGATGAACACAAAGCCGCGTTTAAGATGCGCAGAGGTCTCTTTGAGCCTACAGTAATGTATTTCGGACTCTGCAACTCACCGGCACTTTTCAAGCATTCATGAACAATATCTATCGACCGGTGATCGCAAAATTTGCCACGGAAGGAACGAACATTCGCATATACATGGACGACATTGCTATCGCCACTAACGATTGTGGAACGATACAGCGCACGAGCGACGCCCACACTGCAGCCGTCGCAGCAGTACTAAGCGTTGCCTTGGAACACGATCTCTATTTCAAGCTAGCAAAATGCGCCTTCCACGTTCCCTCTATTGATTACCTGGGGGTAATCCTTGAAAATGGGATGACGCGCATGGATCCAGCAAAGATAGCAGGTGTCCGCGACTGGCCTGTGCCAACAAAAGTCAAGGACGTACGCAGTTTTTTGGGTTTTTGCAACTTTTATCGTCCCTTTATCCTAGGATTTGCCAACATTGCAAGACCACTAAACACATTAACAAGAAAAGACGTAGAATGGCATTGGGGTTCAGCCCAACGACATGCCTTCCAAACACTCAAACAACGAATCACGAGTAATCCGGTCCTTGCTCATCCGAACCCCAAGGTCCAATATGACCTAGAAGTAGATGCGTCAGGATTTGCAGTAGGAGCAGTACTAACACAGAAGGGACCCGATGGCAAGAAACACCCAGTAGCATTCTACTCAGCCACGCTCAATGAAGCAGAGCACAATTACGACATATATAACCTCAAATTGCTCGCTATTGTAAAAGTGTTGCAAAACTGGAGGTACCTATTGGTGGGGTCGCCACATAAGGTCAGAGTATTCTCCGATCACATGAACCTACAATACTGGCGAGACCCACAGAAGATCAGTCGAAGAGTAGCATGAGAAGTACTGGAACTAGAAGAGTACGACATTGAGATACACCATCTCAAAGGACGAGCAAATGGACAAGCGGATGCACTATCACGAAGATCGGATTATGACACAGGCGACAGAGACAACGACCAAATCACGGTTTTACCAAATGACTTATTCATACGAACGACCACCAGAACCACGCCGTCACCAATCAAACAGATCAAAAAGCAGATCAACGCATGGGTTAGCCCCCATGAACTCAAAAAGATCGACGGAGTGTGGTTCAAAGATGGAAGAATTGTCGTCACAAGTCGCAAAGTTGATGAACTAAGGGAGGTTATCCGACAACACCATGACACACTGACGGCGGGCCATCCAGGGATAACCAAAACACACAACTTACTAGCCCAATACTACTGGTGGCCCCAGATGAAGAAGGACGTCACTGACTATGTACAAGGGTGTGCTGAATGTCAAAGGCACAAAGTTAACACTCATCTAACAAAGGCGCCGCTTGCACCCATATACCGTGACCGGAAGCCTTGCCATTCGAAGGTATTGTGGTAGACTTCATCACTAAGTTGCCTCCCTCTGATGGGTATGATTCGATACTCACGATCATGGATCACAACTGCTCAAAGGCATCCATATTTATCCCCTGTCGAGAATCAATGACAGGGGAAGAAACGGCAATACTCTACGCTCAGAAGGTGCTCCCACGATTCGGACTACCAAGCAAGGTCATAAGCGATTGAGACCCTCGATTCGCGGTGAAATTCATGAAGGAACTATGTCGAACCCTTCAAATCCAACAGAACATATCGACAGCATATCACCCAAGGATGGACGGGCAGTCAGAGCACACTAATCAGTGGTTGGAGCAGTATCTGCGACTCTGGGCAAACGAGAAACAAGACAACTGGGCAACACAACTACCATTGGCAGAATTGCTCACAACAATACGATAAGCAGTACCACTAAGCAAACCCCATTCTTCGTACTAATGGGATACCACCCAAGAGATAAATGGGCACCAGGTACAATCAGCTTGCCCAGCGTATCAAGTCATCTAGAACAATTGAAAGAAGCTCGACAGAGTGCGCAGGAAAACATGATAAAGGCCCAACAGTCATGGGTCAAACACTGAGATATGCCCAAATACGCCATTGGGGATCAGGTGTGGTTGGACAGGCATAACCTACGAACCAATCAACCGGCCGCCAAGCTTGCGCCCAGAAGACAGGGGCCGTTTGAGATAATACAGGTGATGTCCCCTGTGAATTATTGGCTCAAATTACCTCCACAATGGAAGATACATGACGTGTTCCACACAGATTTGCTCACACCTTACAAAGAAACATGTATGCACGGCGCAAACTACTTGCGCCCACCCCCCGAATTGGTCGAAGGCGTGGAGGAATATGAAGTCGAAAAGGTATTAGACTCCAGAAGATACAGTCGAGGGCACAAACTCCAGTACCTCATCAAATGGAAGGGATACGCAGATTCGGAAAACCAATGGGTCCCATGGAATGACGTCCATGCGGAGGCAGAGATAAGGAAGTTTAAACAATTGAATCCGAAGGCTGAAATTCACATAAAAGCAGCCTTGACAGGACCGTCTAAACTCCCATCCTCTCACACCTCCTATAACATGTCCCATGTCCCACTCTCCATTATCAATCTTGACGAGATCCCTCACACCAACACCCTCACCACCTATGATGCCACAAACAATGTCGACGACCCCTTTTGCTCAGCCGTCGAGTACGTCCGAACAGTTGCTGAGAAAGAGCGAGAAGAGTGAGAACAACGAGAGCGAGACCTGGCCGAGGCTCGCCAGCGATTCCCCACACCCGCAAGCAGCCAAGTGGAGGACGATGAGGAGGGACTACGACCTACTGAAGGAAGTGATGTCCTCATGGCGACAGGATCAGGTGGTGAAGAGGACAGCAGCGGAGAGACAGATGAGGATACGGCTGCTGACAAGGCGAGTATCCTCCAGTCCTCCACCACCTACACATCCAGCACAGCTGTCGACCACATTGACAGCGAAGATGAAGACAGTGAAGACGAAGACGATGAGAGCAACGAGTCCTACCATGTCGCTCAGGTTGTCTGCACTCAGTGCGACAACCCCCCCAACTACTGCCACTGCGCTCCCATCCCTATACCTTTCCAAGTACGCACCCTTACCGGAGAAGCCCACGATGAGGTGTCTCGACCACCTCCAATTGCTGTTGTCTACGGACCAACGGCCAAGCTCGGGTACGAGGTGCACGGCCTTCCCCCCTACTGAGAGGCACAAGACCCGTCGCCCGTCACTACGCGCCGAACGAATGCGATGCAGTGCCCTCTCCGTCCCATATCGCCTACCCCTGGCGGATTCATCCTCAACAACGGGATGAATTGGGTCCCGATGGTCATCGAGCACAAGGGACGTCGCATCCCCGCTAAATATGTGCGGGTTCGGATGCTTGACAACCCAGAGGTGTTTGGTACGATGGGGAGGTCGTCGCCCATCTACAGAGCCAACATACATGCAGAGCCGTGTCGAGACATGGGCCCCGCAGCTGAGTACTCCCGGGAAGAACTACAATACTTCCGCGCTGACTTCCGTGGCAAGCGACAGGTAGACGAAGCCCTTGCTAGACTGGGGGATATATCCCTCCAGGCCAAGGTGTGACGCTATCGCTCATCCATGGAGGTCGTCGCGGAACTCGAAGCCGCCATTAAGAAACTTGAGGACAACATATTCGTCCATGTTGACCGAGCGCGACACTCAGCAACAAGATTGGGACAGGCACATGCCCTCAGGAGGGTGCGCGATGAACACAAGATGGATGTGGGGCTTACTACAGTGACTAATTGGGTAGTTGAGCGTGGGCGCTCACCCTTGTGAAGGGGGTGATGTTACGATTTACGGTTCGGGACTGGTAAGCGGGATGACGAGTCGCTCTCAAGGCTTACCAAGGACTTGTATTTGCTTACTGATGTTACCGCGTTTACTTACTCTTACCTCGTCGTTGTCTTACTCATGAACATTACTGTTGATTACTGATAGTCTTACTGTACGATTACTCACGATTACCAAGCGGTAGTAGTAGTGGCGGTATCGCTGACAAAGGCGTACAGCCAGCGTTAGTTATAAGGCAGCTGTTGACTGATGTAGTTGACAGCTTTACTCTTTTGTACCATCTCTGAATCCAGTCTGGTCTTTCATCGGAAACCCAGACTGCCGAACGCTTCCTTAGGAAGGCACTTTCAGGTGTCCTTACTCTTGGTCACACCTGCGCGCGTTGACTTGCAGACTGCTAAGTCGTTCTCCTCTACCACTGCGTATCAAAGGCCTAAGTCAGGCTCGGGTCGAACCCGACCATAACAATCAGCAATGGAGATGTCACTGGTGTGAGGTTCGTATGTATCAAAATCCTCATGCTCATAAGTTGAATGTGAACTAGCTCCACTATCCAGAAGCCAAGTGTTGTTACGCTTGCTGCCCATGACATAAAGACAAATTTGAGGGACCTCAGTCACCTCCTCTATTTTGCCACTACCATTTACAGAAGTAGCTATGGGGGCCAATCTGGCCTTGGGTACTGTCTGTGCCTTTAGGAGCCTCCTGGAGGTCTCCTGATCCTCAGCAGAGGCCATGACATTGGCTTGCTGCTTCTTTATCTGCCCCTCCTTGCCCTTACAGGTGTTCTCTTGGTCCTTCTTCATCTTTTTGCAGTCCAGCTTTTTATGGCCAGGCTTTTGGCAGTAGTAACAGATGGGCTCTGAGGAGCCACCTTGGTTTGACGAAGGGGCTTGCTGCAGTTTGGACTGCCGCTGCTTGCCTTTATTATTGAAAGATGATGAAGATGAATTTTTTACTGGGGTGGCCTTGTTTAAGGTCACCAAAGGACCATTGAGACGACTCTCCTCATTTAGGAACCTCTGGATGAGGTCATTGGGGATGAGTGCCAAGGGGGGACCATTGGTGAGTATTGTGCCAGCTATTGTAGAAAAAGATGGGGGGAGTGCATCCAGTAAGATGAATGACAACTGCATGTTGCTTATGGACATCCCATTTTCTGCCAATATGTTCCTTGTGTCCAGCATATGTTGGAGTTGAGGCAGGAAGGGCTGACCTTCCTGGAGCTTGGTGTTAGCAAGCCCAACCCATAAATTGAAGGTGGCCATAGAGCCAACCATGCTGTACAAACTCTCCATATGGAGACACTTTTGATGCACTGTTGCATAGGTGAGATCAGATGCTACCTCTGAGTAGACTTCTGTAGTACAAAATAATGTTATCATGCCCAAAAGGGCCTCCTCTTGTTTATTCCAGAATGCAATTATGTCTGTGTCTGGGTTGGCAGGATCGGCATGAGCCAGGTTGTTGTGGGTTAGGTGGCATTTGCAGCCATTCATCCTCATTAGCGCCACGAAGGTGGAGTTCCACTGAACCCAGTTGGTGCCATCCAAAGGTTCCAATTTGATTGTGGGAGGAAAGACCACAGTGAACGCAGAAGTCATATTTTGGGCCATTGATGAAAAATTGAGATGTTATAATCTGGTGCCGAGGAGCGGTCAGCACTAGTCCAGATCTTTTTGAAGTTGTGGAAACCCAGTCACAGGAGCACTATGCTACATAACACAGTTGTGTCATGCCTCAAGTTGTGCATCTTTTCTAAGTAAATCTAATAGTATTGATTTAATAGTACCCTTGCCAGTTTTTAAACTCTTCTAAGACCCAATTAAGGGTAGTGAACCTATGGCAAAAGTCTAGGGGCCTTAAACCAAGGATAAGGTGTCCGTGAGGACAGAGCTATAGGTATCGCCATCTAGAGCTATGCTAGTTTCTCACTAGAGACTGATCATAAGGGATGCTTGTCAGAGAGGAGCCAACAGCGAATTCTTAGAAGTGTAGACAGGATCAACTCCTAGAACAACACAACTAATCGTCTGTGGAGTCTCTGAACCAGGCTATTAAGACCCTTCAAGCATAAGTAGTGTAACAGTGAGACATCCTATGCAGCAAATCCTGCACAAAGGTGGCGAATGCTTCCACTAGGAGAGGTCTGTGCAACTACTATGTAAATACTATAGTAGCCAGGCCTAGTTGTACCAGACGACTGGACAAAGTGGGTTTGACTATTAACCACTGCCAGACACCTTAAAGGGACCCAGGTATTAACTGAGTATCCCCAAACCATTAACCAAGCATATAGCCACAAGGGTCTTCCCCTATTGGCCTAAAACTGGACAATGCCAGAAAATAAGTAAGAAAAACTATACTAGAGCGCACTGGAGGATCTTCAGGACACTTCAGCTCACTTAAGAGCTCCCTCACGCCTGTAGATAGAACCCTATACAGGGCTAGCCAAAGTGACAGACTTCTAAGGGCATAGCCCTTTTCGCCTTGGGTGTAGGAAGTGCCAAATAATGAAATACATGCTCACTGAGTGGGAAAGAGACGATGTTGAAGATGGTGACAAGTCAAAGTGAGCAAAGGCACAGAGTGTAGATCTGGGACAATAAAAGTAGACAGTCAGTTAAGACACAGGGCCCATAACCTGTTGCGCAAATAGCAACTGACGTCTTAGAAGTTTGCACAAAAGCTATAAAGCAAACAGTTACTTCAGAGGTTGAAGGAACTCTGAAGTGTAAGAGCGGAAACAGAGACCCTTATATACTACTCAGGGTGGTCTGTGCGCACATGGTCCGTGCACCCCAATACAGCACATGTGTGTATTGCCATGTCAGCTGATCTAAATACAGCTACTACCAGTATCTTTGTTTATACAGAACAAAGAAACTACTATTCATGGAACAAAGACAATAAAGATATCTTAAAATAGTCCATTCCCATAAGGGGATCAATGTAGATACTGATAGTTACAGGATGACTCAATCATCCTTACAACATGGGAATCCGGATAACCAGTTCATGTCAACATTATCTGTTGAAGAGATAGAGATGTATGAAGAGATAGTGAGGGAGTGGTCTGAAAATGCTCCCCCGGACCATGGGTGCAGGTGGTGGCACAGACACAGTCTTACTTGCTGTTTTGTAATTCTCACCATTCATGTTTGCTGGGGGGATTGATGTCAAACAATTCAATGAGGATACACCAGTGTAGGATAGAGCAAAGATGTGGTAGGGATTCCATGTCAGGAAGCATGTTGAACATAGGCTAGGTACTGTGATGACTTGATACACACCTCAAAGTCAATGTTCAACATGCATTCAGGTCCTGCTGACGAATGCGATTTTTTTCAATGCCAACCAACCGCCAACCGTCTTCCTGTCTCCCCAACCTCATCCTTTGTCTCTATACCATGTCTTCAGGTTTTGGTTGTTCCCTTTGTAACAAGAATTTCCGCTCACCAGGAGGCCTGACAAAGCATGTAAACTTGAAGCACAAAAAAAGCAGTACACTTGCCAGATGGCCAAGGCATTGGAGCTGCACACTTTCATATGTCATCCCCACCTCACTGGTGGGTCAAAATTGGTACACAATTGCTTGTATAATATACTGAATACTTATGAGCTCATCCATGTTCGCCTGATGGCACATTCCTCAAAACTCCCACCAAACCCCAGTGGGAAGTGTGTCAATTTTAGTTGACAAACTTGACTTGTGTGGATTTTTTTCTGGATTTTCAACTCTAAGCGAGCCTGGTGGAAGGTTGTCAACCCTAATCGATGTAATCTAGCTTTATCTTGACAGTTGCACATGTGTTTGGATCTTGCGTTTCGTAACTTGAGGTCTTCTGGGGCAACACAAAGCACTCAAAGACTATTTTGGTCAAGTCAAGAATGAGAATACCTGGCTTTGCTCATAGTGTATACTGTTTTTGTTTCATGTTTTAACATCTTTTTGAATACACACACATACTAAGATTAGATTTTAAAAAAATATGAGCATTTATGTGCACAATTGACACTTGGACTTCAATGTGATGTGGACTGCAAACTGTTCAATGGGGGAATCAAACCCTTAGCTCACAGTGGGGCAAAAAAAAGATATTCCTATTGTCTGATACACCATCTTGACAAATGATTTCTTTGCTCAGCCATGCTATATGAATATCAATTTGAAGTCCCCAGATCATGGTTGTGAAAGTCAACTTAAATTGAGGCTTATCATCTCAAATTGCAACTTGAAAAATCTAGGTCTTCCCTGTGTTTGCATTTCATCTAAAGCAAATATCTCATATCATCAGAGTCATATGATTTGTCTATGTGGCTCAAGTTCCAATTTTTGTGTCTAAGTTGAGAGTCTCTTGGTCTTGTCCACTACTATCACTTCCCTCTCAATCTATTGTTTGCTCTGCCCATCTTTGTGAGATGCCTGTCCAGAAAAAAACCCCTAATCTACCCATACCCATACCTCTCCTATTGGACCTCCAACTCCTCCCCTTGCTCCTCCCCATCTGAACCTATCAATGTACATCAACCCCCACTCTGAAGAAGCTGTGGCACTGTGTTCCCTTCATTGCACACTATACATGTCCCATTCACATGCCAGGAGACGCAATATACATACACTCCATCCTCAACACATCTTTCCAGTCCCCTGTAAGCAGTGAGGAAAAAAGGAATGCATACAAGAGCAGATTTCTGGTTAGCATCCTTTTTTCCCCTTCATTCTTCTTGTTTACTTGTACTGCAGTGCAGTGCACACAGAATGCAAACCTGCATCATACAGGATCAGGGACCTGGTGGGCACAACCCCAAGCAAGACCCTGAAGAGGATGCTTGTGTGTGCATAGACCATTGCAAAGCCAAAAGTAAGAATAGTGCATTCCTCATTCATCCCACCAAGACTTACCTGACACTTTCCCGACTTAGGGCCCTGGTATGGAGAGTTTAGCATGGATTACAAGGCAGAATACAAGCTGATCCTAGTGTGCATCACACATTCACATTACCGATACCCTCAGGGGTATGTGAGCCCCTACCATTCTCTATATGGGATGTGTGGTGGTGTTGAAATGTAGTTAATTGATCTAGATACATTGATAATAGTCAGTTGTAGTCAATAAAAGTGAATGGATTCAGGTCCTAATCAATCTTGTCCATTGTCATCAATTACCTTCAAAACCCACTGTACTGTGTAAAATAGATTTGCATCATGTATTTTCAATGGGATTGTGTAAATATCTACCACACTCTATTTTACTTGAACCAAGTCGATAGCAAATATAGGATTTGCTGCCACTTCCTATATGTAACAAGTTACATTGACTAAATCAACCTCGCTCATTTTGACTCTATCCCAATTGACTCACTTCCCACTGGGACTGAACCACCACCACCATCAGACATGTTCAAGTCACCTGACAATCCTTGGTCTCCCTTTGGCAACAGGCTAGAATATGAGTGGGCATACTACCATTATGTAAAGCTTCAGTCCTCTGCTAACACCATTCAGCAAGGCCTCAACATGTGGAGGGCAACAGTGTCAAGGCATTGCACTGACTTGGACAGCTGTGATGAGGTCCCTTGGCAGAATGCTAAGGATATGTATGAGACGATTGACTCAATACCAATTGGCAGAGTAGGTTGGATGACTCATCACTTGTCGTACAGTGGGCCATGACCATCTGGGACAGCTCCATGCTGGATGGATGAGTTGTATGAACTCAACGTCCAGGATGTCCTTTCTGTTTTTGAAGAGCAACTGGCCTTGAAAGAATTTGATGACCAGTTTGAATACACACCCTATGAAGAGTACAATGAAAATGGATCTTGCATGTACTGCAACCTTATGTTGGGGAATTGGGTGTTTCATGAAGTGGTGTGTATTTTTGTGTCCTGTGTTTCTTTGACCAATGGATGAGTCCAGAACAGGATTTCTCAAGACAAGAAATTGCATGGATCGATGTTCATTCCGATCATTGCTGGTAATAACAAGATGATGGTATTGATTCAAGTGGAGCTCAAGAATACCACCCTGTATACGTGTCACTAGGAAACATCATGAATACTGCTCAGCGAGGACATAAGAATGGTGTTGCTCCTGTCACTTTCCTTCCCATCCCAAAGAGTATGTTACATTTCTCTTTTTTTTATTCACAAAGGGGTTAACTATTTCCAAGCTAGCAAACACCAGTGAAAACGGACAGATTTTCAAATGTTCTGTTGTCAACTGTACCACAGCTGTCTTGACATAATCTTTACACCACTCAAGACTTATTCAATGGTGCCAAAAGTCATGAAGTGCCCAGATGGGCACTTTTGTCAAATAGTTTTCAGTCTTGGGCCATACATAGCAGACTATCCAGAACAAGTCTGGCTCAGCAGTATAGTATCCAATTGGTGTGCAAAGTAAGTCACATGCAGTTAGTCAGTCTTCATATCATAACTGCATTTGTGTTTATGTCAGATGCAATGCATTGCCAACAGACCTTGATGGTCCAGGAAGCCATTGTCATTCACATGAAAAGACCAAGCTGCTCATCAATACATATGACTCCAAAGTTCTCTGGGACAACTTTGGTATTCGACATAATATCATGGTACATCTTGCATTGGTTCTGATGCAGTCATCTGATAAAAGTGTTGAATAGCCTTACACATCCTCTTTTCCATGTGCAGACATCCACAAACTTCTTTCCCCAGATCTCCTTCATCAACTAATCAAAGGAGTATTCAAGGACCACCTTGTCAAACATCCCTTCTTGACCTCTTACCACCACCATCCCCTTTACACAATTCGATTCTATTGCACATCTGCTGATCCAAACCCTTCCTCTGGTCATGTATTCTTCTGATAACCCAGGTCTCCCCCCAGGGGGGCCCATATTTAACTACCCACCCGATGTCGGCCTTTTTCAGGCGGTCAAAGGAAATGTGGAGGGTGCTCCAGTGGTGGCTGGAAGTGCAGCTGACCCTCCCACACAGTCTCCTGTCCAGTATACTCAGGAGCTGCAACTTCATACCCGACCATTCACTGGAGGCCCTGACCTTCCTGAACACGGTCAAAACCCCATGGAGCATGACCACATTGGTATGCTTCAGCACACCAAAGATGAACCCCATGTTACTCTGTTTATGAGGGTGACAGATCTTATGCCGGTCCCCTCCACTGACTCTTCCTATGACCGCCTTGTCAATGAGGCCACTGCTTTGGAAGGCAACCCCTGCTCTGTAACGGCTGCTCCCCCTGCCAACAATGATGCATGCCTCATGTCCACCACAACCTTCCAGGCTAATTTCCATCAGTCCTTTCACCTCCCTGCTGCCTCACCCCCTCTCATTTCCAAGAACACGTTTGCGGCTAATTTCTTAGGTTCTAACTGGGACAGGAGCATCACCCCTAAGCAGGGCGATGTAGCCTTGGCCCCTATCTTGTCCATCAACACCGCGCAAGCATTCTTCGCTGTCACACCCTATACTCCATCAAATGTGGGTTCCCCTGTCAATGGGCACATGAACCAGGTGTGGGAAGACAAAGGAATTTCTGAACCCAGCATGCCTGCCCCCCAGCCTCATGATATTGGTGAGGAGATGGATGGTGACATTGCTAACTTTCTAGATACTATCCGGTACCCTCCTCTTGATGGGGAGGCTCTTGCCAGCCCAGGGGACCCCCTGGTGGAGTACCTCGATGAAGATGATGTCACGAAGATTGAAGAGAAATTGGCTGCCCTATGGCAAAGCCTCAGCGATAATGTGCTGGGATTTGTGGCTTACTACCCTGGCCCATTGTTCCGACTCCGCCCAGATAACACGCTGCCAGTGGACAATTTGTGCTTGAATCAAGCCATCAAGGTGGTTCTGATTGCACTGGACACCGGTCTCATGTCGCCTGACTCTAACTATGCGGCTCACGGCCTTACCCACACCTTGTGGTTCTGGCTCGTGCACTCTTTGTTGGGGGCCACCCTGTGTGGGGCTCTGCGCTCCCCACATTACCGACACATTGGCCACTCGAGCCTCAACCATATCAAGGACAACTTACACATGGCCCCAGGCTTATGCCAGCCCAGTACTCACAACCAGCTGATGCACGTGATGGGCGAGCAGCTCATGTGGCTTAGCGACACTAGGAGTGAGTTCAAAATGAATCATGTCTCCAATGTGTATGATGCCTGTTACGCTCAGACCCTACGCTAGGCCGAAAACAGCGCAGGTGTTTACATGAGCACTGGAAGAATTGCCATGATTACCCAGAGGCGCATACCTGGGAGTGACGTGCAGAAGAAGACATCAAAGAAGAAGAAGCCGTACGTGCACTCGTAGCAGCAGAAGACAACAGTTACCTGCCTATGACAAGGCGTGCAAGGTCCGCCAGCTGTGAGTAACATGATCACTCGCGGTAGAGTCCCAGATGCTGGCAGGAAGGTTATTACAGGACGAATGATGGTCACGTGACACGGTCATGTGATGAAGCCCCAGGTCACGGGATCTGACCTAAGCAATAAGCCAGGGGGCAGCGGAGGATGGAAGAACAAGTCCCAGGTCACAGTACGTATCTGACCTAACCCATAACTCAGGGGACTACGACGCAAAAGTAGCCAGTGGAACTTGGCGGAAGACAGTTGTGTCCAGAAGACGACCAACGACGACAAATAGTGATTGTGTGGTGTAAGACCAGCGACCTGAGGCTGCCGATATCAGCGGGCCATGGCTGCCGTTGGGACGCACTCCAGCGGGCCGGGTTTGATCCCCTTTCAGGAAAGTGTTATTGATGGATTAGTCCAAGGAGCGCCTGTGTTAGCGCCAGGCCATTGCTTACTGATGCATGGCAGATTTGTATTGTGGATGACAGTTTCTTACTGTTCGCTTACTTATGACAGTTGATCGCTTACTTATGCGATGAGGTGGGCTTATTGATGCCTCACAGTTGCTTACTCACTGGTTGGAGGTGCTCAGTCACTCATTAGTGGGGACGCTTACTCACGGCTTATTGATGCCTTAGAGATTCACTTATTGATGTATTACTCATACTGTATTTGTCGCCTTTGAGGCCTGATGGACTCTTACCTCTTATGGTTGTATCTGTTTACTATATATACTATACAAGCTCGCTATAGTTCGCTAGCTTAGTTGTCTTGACATCCACCTGTATTACTCTCAAGGAATCACAGACAGTCTTGAAGCAGAGTCATTAGTCAGTGTGACTATCCTTGTTGCCAACTTAATTGTTAGGCGTTGCCACCTTGTAACGAACCTCAAGCTAGGCGGTCTTAGGCGACCTTATTGGTCATTGCCCCTTTACAAGTCGTACAAAGTCGTTCCTGAGTTCAGAAGCCTTGCGCTTTACTCAGCATTGAAGCAAGGAAGACCCATCGGATCCAAGTGGATCAACGTTCAGTGGAAAGTTACAATGCCGCTGTGGCACGGATGGGGAATTGTGTCACGCACTACTTAACCATGAAGGCTGTGCTGCTGCCTCTGAAGGAGACAAGCAGCAGGCAGTCGAGGAGGCCCGTAACGTCCTTCAAAGGCAGTACAAGGACCTATTGTGGAATGATCAGGATGCACGCCAGTCCTTCAATGAGGATCTGGTGGAGCGCATCGTTAACAGTTTCAAGGAAGGGACGAGGGAGGACCTCGAGCAATGGCGCCAGCTGTGGCTTGAGGTCATTGTTCGCACTTTGAAAGGGGAAGATACAACAGACATCCGTGCTCCTACTGACTCCCAGGTGTTTCGGGACCACCATGATGCCATCACTGCAGAGATTGGCAGACAGTGCCACCATATACATCTGGAATTTGTCGAGGAGGTGCAGGAACGAATTTGCACACACCAGGCGCAGACCGCGAAGAGCAGGCAGAAGAGCTTTTCCAGAAAATGGTCCAAGAGGCGGCGGATAGGAAGTTGGCCGAGGAAGGTTTTAACAGGAAAACCATCCTTTGCCAATGGATGCTCACTATCGATGCTGAGGTGGAAGCCAAGGCTCAAGACATTAAAGCTTGAAAGACAGCGGACCTCTGGAATGACTTGGAAGGCTCGCTGCTCCACAGCAACCATGATTTGGCAAAGATGCGTCTTTTGAAGATTGCAGACTCTTTGGGATGTGCGGTCATCCCGAGGGACCTGCTGCCGAAAAATAAATGAAACGACCCCATCATTTTGGTCCCAGACTCCCAGGAGCCCCCCCACGTTGATACAGCAGAGGAGGAACCTGCTCACCCGGCTGTACCTGATGATGAACTGTGGGGGGTACAGTCCTCAGCGCATAACCCCACCAATGTCATGGACACGGAACCAACTGCTGTGGTGAGTTCCCCTTCCCCCCCACCTATTGACCCCATTGCACAGGTGTTGGCTGGAGTCACTGCGATTAATGCGCAGCTTGCCATGATGAATCAGAAGTTTGGGGAGATTGAGGAAAGGTTGGGTGCAGTCGAGTCTGGTAAACACCGGGTTCCTGTCACCACCAACCCACACCCTCCTCCCCCACCCTCGAAAGTAACCGCACCCCCCAAGCCGCGGTGAAGACTAATGCACATACCCTCATGCCGTGCCTGGCACTGGTTCCAGATCGACCGAGTTTGCCGTGCGCCAGGCCCCTCCTCACCTTCCTAACCCAGAATGTATCCCACCTTCCGCCACTATTCCACAGTCCACTGGTTCGGCGGCATCGCCTGATGAGCTTGCGAAGGCAGCCTCAGAAGCGCTCACCGCTGACTTCCCTGAGCTCCCCCAAGCGGCCCCTCAGACACATGCTGCCCCTCCCCCATGGCGGGAGGCGACCTGGACTCCGGTGGGATGGAAACAGGTGAACACTGCGTATGCAGGTAATAGCTCGGGCACACCCTGTACTTCCCCTCCCCCTGCTCGTTCGTCAGGTACTTCCCCCCTCTTCACTGACGTCATGATCCAACATGATGGCGGCCTTGTCAACAAGGTTGAGGAGGAAAGTATCCAGTTGATGTTGGGTGATACCATCACCATGCTTGCACGCAAACATCTTGAAGCAGCCAGTGCATACGCTCCCCCCCTTATGAGTGGCCATTGGGCTGGCTCAAAGGAGCACACCAGCAACTTTGTATTCAAGTTCGCAGGCCAGGTTCCCTTCGAGAAAATTAAGAATTTCCAGAAAGCCTTGACTGCACCCCTTGGCCACCACGGCACAGTCGTCCCCAGCCATGGCTGGGCTTGGCTCCAATTCTGCAATACACTGACTTCTTTGAGTGATGGGACCATCCCTGGTGATTCCACCCTCACTGAAGAAGTCCTCCGAAACCCTGTCTTCCACGGTGTTACCCTCATTCAGCTGGCCCACTGGCAGAGCATGGCAAGGGTCCCATCCCAACCTAACGCAACTGTCCTTGTCTGTATCCTGGACCCAACAGGAGCAGTCACCAAGTGAATCATGACATCCCCAATCCACATCTTTGGTAGGTGGATTGTAGTGGTCTATGCTGGTGAGCAACCCAATTTCAATCAGTGCGGCCGATGCCATCTCCCTGGACATACAGCATGCTCCCCCATTTGTAAACTTCCCCCCAACGCAGTTAGGTGTTTCCGTTGTGGTGGCTCCCACCACTCTGAACAACATTCATATCACTGCAAAGTCAGTCATGTGGGCCCATGCAACTGCCCCCCCAAGTGTATACTCTGTGAAAAGGCAGGCCACCATGCATGCTCCAGGGACTGCCCCAAATGGGGTAATTTTAGCCCCCCCACACTCCACCCAACCCCCCCCCAGAACCCCCTGCCTCTATGATGCCTGACGAGTTGCCCACGCAAAGGGAAGTGGCCCCGCTTACCATGGCGTCACTCCCTGAGCACGCACCAGATGGCGCTGGGGGGAAAAAGAAAAAGTGAAAGTCTGGAAAGAAGAAGGCTAAAGGCATGGGACCGGTGTAAGGGCAGCCCGAGCGTTGTGCCTGAATTCCTCTATTTTTCATATTATGTCTGCCTCATTGCCCAAGTCCTACCATGCCTTCCCTTGTTTCCTCTTTTAGGTAGCCTCTTTGTATTTAAGTACGTCTGTCTCAACGGAATAAGAGGAGAACCCCATGTTAGAGAATTGTTTTCCCCCCAAGTTAGTATTCGCGTTTTGTATTCCCTTCATCCCAAGAGTCAGGCCGCCAGGCACTTGAAGGACCAGTCCTGTCACCCTCTGTAACCTCTTACCTCCCCCCCTTCTGGAGTTGGATCACACTCTGCCACACGACTCTCACACACACACTTTCAAGTGCATACACAGGTCGCCATGGACCTTCCCTCTGCCCCAACACCTTCTGTGGGCCCGGGTTACATTGGTGGCCCAGCTCAGCATAACTACTTTGCAGCACTTGATGATTTCCCCTCCTCTGGATTGGTAGACTGGCCATCTGACAGCACCCAGGATGTCAACTTCACCCCTGCTGCGACAGCTGCTGGTGCATAGCACTGACACCGTCCCCTGGCAGGCTCTGAGGAAGAACGGGTCGCTCACGGTATTGAACACACTTGATGTACAGTCAGAAGAGACGGTGATGTCCAAGAACCCCAACATCTTTGGTTCTGAAACATTCTATGACCCCACTACGGAATGGGACAAGCTTTGGGGAGGATCGGCAGGCACAAGTGAGTGAGCCACCCACAATCTCAGGGTCTGTTATGCTTCTACCCACACTCAACCACTCACGGTCAAAGATGTCATGGCGAACCTTTTGGAGGAAGCCAACAATGCCAATGGTGGTGATAAAGTTGAGTACTTCCAGAAGGTGGATTGCAAGTGGGGGGGGAATGGCAACGGCAACAGGCTGACACCCGTCAACCACCTCATCCACACCTTCCCACAGAACCATTTCCTGGCTTGGAATGTTGCCCCACTTATGGTGCAGGACATGTTCCAGGACTTCCACACAACTTTGGACGATCATGATTGAATGATCATGCTTCAAGATTTTGATATCCAACTGGCCGGGGTCAGATTGGGTATTGAGGTCACACGCCAACTCTGGAGCAAAGCAAAGAGTGCTGAGGATAAGGCTCTGCTGGCGCACCTGGGCTGCTTAGTCGATGGCGCCATCACAAAGGAGGAAGATGAAGTCTTGGTCGTAAAGTGGTGTGTGGCGATGGCTGACAAGATCAAACAGAATGATTGGGCTGCGAAGATGCCGGGTAACTGGTTCTGGGCCAGGATGATTCACCGTCATACAGCCTGGGCTGGAGTTAGTCTGGAGAACATCTCAGATGAATCACTCGGACTCATTATATGGACGGCGCTACCCTTCCAACCTCTCATTGGAGGACGCCCATCGTCAGAACATACTCACACCCATGTGCTCCAGTCCCTTATCAGGGGAGCCGAAGATGCTATCATGAAGGAGGGGGACTATGCATAATCACACCCTTTTGGCAGTCAACATGAGGAAGATGAACGCTGTTATGCACATGCTCCTCGAAACCAACATCACCAATGACATTTTGTTCGTGACTGAACCCTTCTTTTCTGTTATAGGCAATCGGTGGGCAGATCGAAAGCATGCAGGGGAAGCGATTCTGGGGGGGGTGGCACACCCCAACTGGCCTTGCTACGCTCCTTGCACGAACAAAACTCAGCCCGCCAAAGTACTTACTTATGTGCGAAAGTACAATAGGGACCGCCCCAAATACTTATGCAACCTTACTATATCTTCTCATTGGGACTTGG